>JAYRBW010065251.1:15502-53315 GCA_036023295.1 Invenusta paracnida | reverse complement strand
ACATACATACATACATTCATACATACATACATACATACATACATACATACATACATACATAAATACATACATTCATACAATAAAATACTCAAATAATAAATAAACGTGATATATTTCCTGACAAGTTCTAATGGGTTAGCACAGAAAGCTACTGTTCATGTCGATCAAGCTATTGTGTTTTATACGTAGTTTAGAGCGTTTTAGGCGATACAGAATAGCACAAACAACATGTAGTCTCATTAATTAATTGCTTTTTGGATGACTGATGTTAACCTATTCTTATATTATTTCACCATTCAGGCAAACTAACCGTGTAGAATATTATTGTAACTCTCCTCTTCTGACAAAGCACAATGAAGACGAGGTGGCATCGATTCCTCATGTCTAGTTTTCTTCTTCAATCTTATCAGGAAGCATACATATTGTATAAATCTTTCTCCTCAACCCTCGCCTTAGTTGATGGCATGTATCTGCAGGTAGTACTTATATATCTAGGTAAAGTAAAAACCCATGTCATCCACAAATTTGTATATTTATTGTCTCTTAATAATTGCATACAATAAAAAGATAAAAGTTATCATGTGCGTCATGTATTGTAACCACCTAACTTATAAAGTCATCAGTAAATAAATTGGCTGTGATAAAATTTCAATCAGACTATTTCTATAATCAGGACAAAGTTAGAACAAAGTATTGGAGTAAGGCTTGTATGAGCCATATTTAATATACAGCTTAATATTCGTATCTACTGCCACATTTAGTAAACAACACTTAAAATTAATGCAAGAAATTAGTTTTCAATTAACTGATTATTTAGCTATTTTATAGTTCTTTGGTTTAACGTTTAAAATCAGATAGAGTATCTAAAATACGACTTGAATCGTTAAAGTCCCGACTCTTTTGTACTATATTTTTCACCCCTTTCTACTGTAAATAAAAAAATGCGGTAGTAACGTGTTTTAAAAATGAATTGATTAAATAAAAAATAGTATGTAAATATATTACATATTCATAGATAGATAGACTGATGGAGAGATACTTGAGTAGAAAGAATTTTTATACACACATTTTTTCTCACGCGCGCCCTTATCTACTTTTCAAATATAATACAAGTTCCAGAAAGGAAATATATGCCACGAAATAAAGTCCAGTATAAACATGCAATGTATTTGCATATTGTACCGTTAGCATATACTGTGTCTCTATATGACTGAAAATGCATACTCTAGAGGTAAAACGAAAGAAAAGGGTATTTGAAATATTCATGAAGGAATATATGTTACTAAGATTATGTCTTGATTGAAGTTTGCCTTAAATTCAAAATAACTATTCGGTCTGTTTTATTTGATAAATTGCTGTAATTAATTTTTTTCTGAGAAAATAGTTGCAAATAAAACTATTTACAAAGTTATTCTATAAAAGCCTTTAAAGAAATATACTAAATATATCCGTAATTGTATTCTGTAATATAAGAATATAAAAATTCTTTCAAAAGTAAAATATTCATATGCAATAAATTTACAAATATTAATTTCTGAATATATTGAATTAACTGTAGCTTATTCGGTTTTCAAGTTAGTCACAAATATTTAAGTAAAAATCACCAATAGAATTAAGAATTATTTATTAGGATATAAACATATTAAATATACTTTATCTAATTATTTTTCAAAATAATAAAATATAAAAGTAACAAAAATTAATTAGTTTAATAGATAAAATTAATTTAAACATTTTTCATTATAAAATGACCGATTTTATATTTTACCATATAAATGAAAACATTTATGTTTTTAAATAAGACATTAATATATCGTAATAATTCAATATTATTAATGTTATTCTTAAAACAAATCTCGATCACTTTTAAGGTATATTAACTGATTAATAGGAATATGATATAGCAAAACATTTTAATTAACGAAGACATCGGAAAATTTGACGAGATAATGAGGAATATTGTCTTTACTTTTGCAGCAGGTATCGTTATTATATTAAAAATATTTTCCCCGTAAAATGAAATAATTTCTTTTGACAGGTCTAACTTCACTCAAACATAATAGTACGATACCATGCCGATAATGAAACGACCAAATTGAGAGGAGATGAGCTAATGAATAGGATCTATAAACCAATAAGTTATCCTTTCGTGATCTTGATCTCATTTTGCGTGATCCTCCGCCCTATACTCTAAGAGTTGAAGAGATGACATCGCATTATAATGGAGAAGAAACACAAAACGAGTGCAATAAGCGAGAAGGAAATTTTCTCCATTATTCAATACTCACAGTAGGACTTTGAGGAAGTCAGATAAAAATGATATTCACTAGGGAGAATAAAGTGATAAGCAATATAGTAAGATATATAACGTTGTATCTTGAGATGATGCCTCCTATATATATATCCATGTTGTACGATTAAACTTGTAATTAAAGAAGATGCATTCCGAAAAAAATGATTGGAACGATGATTGTATGTATAAGATAGAAAATAAATAGTCGAATTGAAGTTAGAAAAATAATTGGAAGATTTAAATTTAAACTTCTACCTTATTAACAGTGCAGCTTTTAAGTGGTAAAAAGGTGTGAGTTCCCCAGTAAAATGAAAAATAAGCATAATAATTAATTAAGCTATAACTTTTTAAAATACATGAAATCATTTCATTCAAATATGAATTAAAATCCTACATACATATATAGGACAGAATGTAAGCAGTAATATCTATATAAATATCTCTTTTACTGTTTTATCAGTTCAATGAAATAATAACTTTAAATATTGCTGGCGATTGCAGATTTTATGATTTAATAGTTAAACATTTTTATTTTTGAAGTATAATTTAATTTTAAATTTAGTACAATTTTTCCACTTTTAGAGTGTGCAATTGGTGAATTAGGTACAACGCTTGGGGTAACTTTTTGCAGTGCAATTTGTAGTCCGGGGTTTCAGTACTTTAAGATAAATGCATTTCCTTTGCTTTTTATTGATTTATTTTATGACAAGATAAAGTAACACTTCCTCCTTTTCCCTTATTAAAGTTTCTATTAAGTGTAATTTGAGATAGGTTGCTCAAATTTATATTGTGTATAACACGAGCATCTATCCATATATGCACACACATACACAAGTTGTAATAATGCATAGGGGTTATTAATTATACGGCATTCTTACTTTTACTATACTCAAACAGATGAAAACATTTTCCCTTATTTCTTCTACTTGATGCTAGAGAAATATTTAACATTTTTTAAATTTCTATGAGCACAGCATTTTTTGTGAGTAGTTACTAAATATATATATTATAAGTTTCAAAAGTTTGCAAAACTTAAACTTATTTACCGACGAAAATCATTTTCTTTATTAAAATAATGCCTATAATACGGTATTAAAATGTTCAATTACTGCATAATAAAATAATTGAATACAATGATATTAATTATTTTCATTAAAAAAGTTATACTTACGTGCTTAAAAAAAGATATTTATATCAATAAATGGTATTGTTCTTTATTTAGTTTTAAATTTAAGGAAGTCATAAACTGCTTCCTGATAAATTTCTATAAAATAATTAAATAAATATGTATGATACAATGTATATAATACCATATCACTGAAATTGTTAATCTATTAGATTATTACTTCATTAAATTTTGCACAAGTCAGATGTATTCAGCTGATGATGAAGACTAACTATTCAACGATATAGGCATAACGTTTTTATTACGATTAATTCAAAATTATAGAAATACATTTTGAACAAATATTCATAATTTTTATAAATTCAAGTTTATGAATTTTTCAATTTTATTGTCGAATAGAATGACCTATTATTATTTTTTAAATAATGAAATGAAGAAAAATAATATAGTTTTCTTAATTTTCATTTTTCATCTATCGTTACATTTGACTATTACACTGACCGTTGAACATTATAGTGTGTAGAAATACAGGGAAAATAAATTGGCTATATATTACAACATTCTATAACCTGCATTGTTTCAATATATATGAATACCTAACCAATTTTTATTAAATTTGTATTTAAGCAGATGTTATTCAATTTTTAATGCTTTTGTGAAAATGTATTTTCTTATTTGATTGCCCTATGCCGCAGTACAATAAATTGTTACACTGGTCTGTTAATAATTAATGAGTATAATAAATTCATCTTATACTCTTCTTGGACAGAACATAAACTTGCAAAATTTTAAATATTAATCTTATAACGAAAATATAACATAACATAAGACTTTTTGAATATACATATACAGGGTGTCCGAAAAGTTGCTGTGCAGTGATCAATATTAAATGAGCAGAATATTATGTGGGACAAGTCAGTCAGTTAATGAGCGAAACATTGCTTTATTTAGTTTGTACAGTATAGTTTGTAAATAAAACTTGTAAATAAAATTGAAATAAAACATTTTCGCTGCACAGCAACTTTTCGGACACCCTTTATTATTCTTTAAAATATATGTTTTGTTTATTTTATACATTATTTATCCATATTTATTTCATTATATGAAACTATGTATATATATACATACTACGGCTCAACACAAATGGGCTAATTCTATTGTTTAAAGCTTTTCATTAAAAAATAATCGCTTGTTAGTTATATTTAATAAATGTTTTTAAAAGTATGTATACATGAATATATGGAATAGGAAAAATCAACTCCTTTTCCATCCTTGTCATTTGCTTGTTTTACATGTGCGCGTCATGCATTCAGTAGTATATATAGATCTATCAATGTACCTACTCATTGTACACTGATGTTCTCCTATATATATCTACCACGTAAAGTCTATAGGTATGTATTTTTCTGTGTATACCTACATCTATACATCAGAAAAACAATATACAGAAACTAGAATTGTTGGCAGGTATGAAAGTTGAATAACAATCCAACCCAAAATACCATAATGTCGACATAGGATTCCTTTTTTTCCCATCCTTTCCTCTTCTTTCCATTATTTTGTCCTCCTACAGGATGCCTGGCTGTCCCTTTGTATGCGTTTTGTAGCGATGAAAACATCGGAGAGGTCTCAAATTCACTTTTCTAACTCATCGCATTTTTATTTCGTTTGTTCTCTATATCTATAAACAGTTTACATTCCATTCCCTGTATTTGTACTACGTTTTAGTGAACGTATACATCTATACATGCACCTCTAGCGTTTGCTTAAAGTTGTCATATATGCAAACATATCAAACTGGCAAAAAAATTGCACTGCAAATATCAGAATACTAAGCCTAAAAATTGTAGTTTGTTAAATTTATCCATCCTGGACATTTTACGTTCCCATATCTATGAAATAAAATTTTACAACTACTCATGTGGTAAAATTTACATGTTGTCTAACATATTTCATATTAAAATGGTACAAAATTAAGAAATAGAGTTAATTAGATAGAAATATGCCTGCTGTATTATTAATTGATTAATAAGATAAATATTTTGTGTTGGCATAAATAATATAAAATAACTTTGCATGTGTTATGGAACTAAATTAACCTTCTTATTTTATATTATTAATTGATTAAAAAAAATGATATTTGATATTAATTTTTAAATTTTCTACAAATAAAACTTATTTTTTAACGAAATTTGTGAATTATTACATAAAATCAATCAGTATTCGAAACAGTTGTCTGTCAGTTTTGAGAGGGATATGCATTTTTATACAAAAAAGTATGTTTTTCCCATTTTTCAACAAAGGATTACATATTTGAGTGTGATGCACAGTAATAAATATAGCGCTAAAAGTTTTGAAACTTTATTAATAGAAGAAAGTGACGGAAGCTTAGATGGCTCCATTTGTTCATTTAATAATAATGCAATTAAATACTAGATAGGAATCAAGCCCCTCGTGTTTACATACAGACGACACCTTATTTTTTTAATCTTGTCACATTTGTAATTTTAGTTTTGGTTACATATTATAACAATTAACGAATCATTCCAGCTGTATTGACTATTTTCTAGGTAATTTACACATATCCTAGCTTTTTTTTTAATATTTACTCATATTTAGAGTACTTATAAAGTAATAAGGATATTACTTAAATAAACGATGTTAAATAAATTTATATATATAACAATATATGATTAATAAATTACAACAAATGAAATATCATTATTCTGAGTTTACTGACATATTTACTGACAAAATATTGCTATATACGTTTGTCTCTAACACTACCTTACGACTGTACATATTGAGTTGGTATGTATAATATAATAAAAAAGACACTTAATCAAAATACAATGGTCTATATGTCTATGTCGAGCAGTTTTGTTAAATTTCTAACATTGCGGGAATTGTATTTACAGTAAATACGTTTTGTCTAATTGACATGCGGTACATTGATTATGTGTTAAATTCAATGTAGAATATAATTATGTAATTTCTAAAAAAATTAGTAATATTCTAAATTATTAACTATTAATATTAATTACAAAAACCTGGAATGAGATAGATAAACAGACAACATTATAATATATAAAATTTTAAATACGAGTATATTGCTATATATTGAACTATAAATAATGATTATTGTCTCAATTCAAGCGCGGAAATATTTTTTTAGAGAAATAGAACATTTTAAAAGTAAAATTAATTCACTGAAAGCTTGAGTAATCGGAAACTGCTAAACATTACTTTTCCTCTTTCAAATCTATCGGTTTCGACTGAGGATATCGTATCGGTTTGTTAAGAAGACTATATCTCTTCATGAGATATATGCTGGCATTATTTCCCGTTATAAGTGCAGAGTACAGCCTGTATTTATTTTTAAGTGGAAGTAGGTATCCGTGTGATGACAGTAGACCTTGTGAGTAAGATGAAAGATACTCAGGGGACCAAAGCATATCGAATCGAAAATAAAAAGTGTTGTCTGTCATCGTCGTTGTCGTCCACGCTGCAATCAAACATGGATAATATTTAAAGTTTTTGAAGAGGTAAGAGGTACAAAAAATAAAATATCTTTTCAATAAATAATCAATGACACAGAACTATATATATATATGAACAATGATAAATTGATAGAACTATTTTATTACATGTATTCATATATATACGCCTTAGTGTGTTTTCGTTAAATCCTTCAGTTTGCTCAGAATCTTCTTAGTCTCGAATAGTCTAACTTATTGCAACAGAGTTTAAAGGCTTTCTATCCTGATTGCATTTTTTACAAAACAATTTTAATCGAAATACATTGTTAAATTATACATTTACTGCTCACAAAAAAGCACATTATACCTACCTGTCGTATAATGTAAATACCCATATAACGTTTAATTCACCACTTCTATTTAAAAAGCTATTTACAAATCCACAATTATAGATACAACAATTTGTTTCGATAAAGTATTTCAGTTTTTATTTTTTGCAATTTATACTTATAATTTTTATGATTGACATATATTAATTTAATATTTAATGTCCGTTGTGCTTCCTGGCCTTACGTTATCATAAATTCTTTTCAATCGTTAATACATATTGAGACAAATGTGACATGGTCAAATTAATATGAAAATAAATTTTCACAAAAACGTAAAATTGGAATTTATAGGCATTGGTAAAAAAATTGGTCAGTCATATAATTGATATATACATATATATATATACTATATAGAATTGGATATATTTTATGTTCATTTCACAATAAGTTATTTCCAATAATTATACGAATAGATCGCCAAAACATTACTATGCAAATAATAATGTATTTTTGAATTGTTAATAATTAATAATCATGATATTTTGTTACGCCGTACTAAGAACGTGTTAAAATGATAAAATAATAAACACTATTTTAATTAATAAATAGTAATTTGAAAACTGTCGATTTGGTTTATATTTATTTGTAAGAGGATAGATTAATTATTTACGAACAATATTAGTTTTGTTAATATTTATGGTACTGTATTTATTTACAAAATCAATAGTAAAATTTACTATACATAAAAAGTATTATTAATATAAAAACTGATAACTTTAAATATAATACTAGTCTAATAATGATTAAGCCATTTTAATACATTCTCAAAATAAGTGTGTTTTTGTTTACGTTTAAAAGATTAGAAAGGTAAAAGTTCCCATCAAAAGAATACAATATGCTTATGTAGGGTATTTTTAGACGGCAAACAATTTTTGTCTACGGAAGAAGTTCTCTATATACGACGTGTAATCCACATAGGTACGATAATATACCCAATATAAAATAAGGAATACAGCAACGCGGCACTTTGCAATGTTTGAGTAGGCCGGTACTACATCGCTTTTTTGTTCCTATATGTATAATATCAACAGGAGAGGTATACTAAGTTACCTGGAGTAGACATATTATACTAACACATACTCACAGAAATAAGTCTACTATAATAGGTATAGAAGTAAAATTAGAGGAGTATATTTCGTTACGATGGCAACAAGTGATTGTGTATGTAACAGAAAACACCTACGCGACTCAAACTCGTTAGTAGGTACGTGTGTACCAGACTGTTTAGTTACAATTATTGTAGTATATTTGATTAATTATTTTTAAATTATGGAACTATTATAGTAAGATGGCAACTTCCATGTAGTATATGCATGATGCGTGGGGAGATATAAATTATACTTTATTTCAAATTACATTTTTTATTATCAAATGCAAAATAACTTTTAATTTATGAAATTTGTATAGTATATTCAATTGCTTTAAGTCACTTATAATAGTTTGTGCAAAAGCTGGTTTTGTACACATTTTTTATACATTTGGTAAAGTAATTTGAGATGTATATTCCGAAAGTAATTCTTTTTCACTGTCTTACTGGTGTTATTGTATGATTCTAGCATACATTATAACATGTATAAACATGTAGATTCACAAAATAATAGGAGAAGAGCGTCTAGCATATTTGTTGTAATATAAAGTATAAAACTATTTGCTAAGAGTATATTATAGATTATAACACACACTTATTAATTGATCATACAAATTTAAAATACAAAAAGAATCTATAAAACTAAACAATAAAGCTTATTCGTGACAGAATATTTAAAATACCTATATATTACTTTATAAAATGCAATTATTAATATAAATTATATTAGTAAGATTATGTTTTGGAAAAGCGAAGAAAAACTTGTTGTATGATGTAAATTCTCTAAAAAAGACATTTTACAAGTTTTTTAAATAAAAAATAAACAAATGATTACTATCATTATTTTTTTAATAAAAAATAAATTAGAAGATCGATTTCATTGAATATTTAAAACTGAATGTTTAAAACATTTAAAAATACTGTTATTTTTAATGATATAAAGCAATGTATGATTTTGCATTATATAATAAGTCTTTTAATTGAAATATATAATACACATGCACTAGAGTAAACATTAACTCCACTAAATACACATCATCAATTGAGACATAAAAATAATTTTGTGATTCATTAAAGCGTGACTTAATAAACTTTCCAAAAATATTCTGTAGAACGATGAATTATGAAAATAATATTTAGTCTATATGTATTATACTTTTTAAGCGTTATATCTGCATTTATAATGCATGCTATTGTATGTTATTTTTACGGAAAAATCTATTTTTATTATTTAATCTATTTATTAAAGTAAAATATATATTAAGTATTTCCTCATTCCATTTTTTAGTTTAGGCATTTTTTCCCTTGTCATAGTTTTATAAATGTAAAATTTAGTTTAAAATATTTCCTTGCTTTTCTATTTAATGCGATGTATAAAAACAAATTATAAATGATAAATGAACTTGCTTTCGGCGATTAGATGTCTCGTGTACCACAATTAGGCATAAACTATTTGTCTTATTCTAAATGTTTCTATTGAATTGATTGGATGTACACGTCCAAATATTATAATACTGCAACAAAATTATGACTAGTCTTATTATATACATAATTTTTGTTTTTATATATTGAATTACAGTACGAGTATATTTATTTATTTCACTTATAGTCTATGAAATAATCTATTGTTTCTCATCGGCTCAACCAATTAATTCACCTAATCTCTAGGGACGATAGATGAAATTGATTGTGTCTATTCTCATATTTACTTTTTACAATAAGTACTACTATATAGTTAGAAAGAACTGCTTAATAGCACAAAAAGTCGTATTGAAGCAGAAAACACTAACTCTAAATGAACTCAGCTGTACATGGCTAATTTATGTCATTGCTATTTCCTCAGGAATAGCATTTGTAATTTCAAGAGTTTTGAATGATTTTGCATTTGTTATCTATATTATTAATTGTTACACATTCACAGCTGCTCCTTCATTTGTATAAGATTCTTGAAGCAATAATTTTCACTTGCAATAAAAAATTGAGTATTAATATTGAAAAACTATTCTTTATATGTAAATGTTGACAGATACTGACATCTTCATTGACTATGAGTATATCTTTTAAGAAATCTGACACAATTTTTTATATTGATTAATAGATCAAAATAATATTTGCGTTACCTCTTTTTTGTTTACATTGTTTTTTACATAATTTAAAGTAATTAGTGCACTTGTGTCAAACGTTTATTGAAAATTGTTATTGCCTTTAAACATTTTTTTATTGTTTTCGAGTTAAAAATAGATTATTAAAATTAAAATTAAATTACATATATAGGTATGTTATTGCTTATATTCATGAAACGTTTTCTATAGTTACTAAATGTGAAACTTCATAATACAAATCTTCTAGCAGTACCTGGAGAGGTGGACAGCACTGATTCCACCTTGTTGGGTCTCTTGAGTGGCTCACACCCCTCGTACACTTGTAAAGTTACAAAATACAATTGTAGTATATCATCTATTTATTTGAAACGGAGCTTAAAAAGTCACAATACTTTAATAAATATTACATATTTTCTATTTTGAAGTTATTTGTGGATCAAATTATTTCTCTTTGAGATAACTGCATCGGTATGACTATGAACACTGCTTACATAATATTATTTAATTATAAAATTTAAAATGTGTTTATCATACACGTACTTTAATTGAAGTATTTGATCAGTTATAAAGATGTGTAGTTTATATAGTTTATTATATTTGTTTATTTGTATATTTGTGTTGTGTGATGTTTATTTATAAAAATACAACATTTCAAATAATTGACCTTTAGAGCTAACTACCTCTCAAATAAATAAACGATTATCGAGCTAAAATATGGATGATTCATAACTATTAATTATATTATATAATTATATATAGATATAATGAAAACCCATAAAATACTTTTTGACATGATCTTATTGGAACAAGAAATTACATTTTATTATGATCAAATTATAACATTTTACATACACTAAATATATTTACTAGCATTTCTTATTCATTTTAGAGCATGTAGTAGGTATATTCTTTGTTGTATAAAGTTATCTGATTAATATCCCTTCTCTCTTCAGGGTAACATGCTCCAAATCGCCCACACGCCTCGGGGCTGCATCGACTAGGCAAACACCCGATTGGTCGGTAAGTTTTTATGACATCACGCAGGCTAAGTCAATATTTATTTATTGGATGATGATCATATGTATATGCGTATATATGTATCATACGGAGTAGTACAACTAATCACAGTCGCATTTTTTGCTAGATAATTTAATTTAAATTAATTTAACCAAATTGTTAATTATCTTAATTTAGTTTCGTTTACTCCGGTATATGTATATGTAAACTATACAAAATGTTAGATTACATACGCAAAATATAGTTTTATTAATTGTTGTGTCATCATCCCTCTTTCTTGTACCTACTTGTAGTTTAACTCACTTTTCATTACACAATTAAGCCTGATTCACTCTAGATTTCAGGGCACTCATATAGCTAAATTCTTGAAACTTATTATGAATAGGTAAATGTCCGTAAGTATACACTCATTCTACCTCTTGGTAATACTTTCAACCAGCTTTTCTGACCGTTTTCGTCTTTGTCAAACGAATCATTTGTACAATTTACGCTGCTCTTTCATGCTGCAACATCTATCCTCCAAAAATAATTTATGTCATTAATTAAATCAATCATGCATGATGATCCTCTTTCCTTCTTTTGCAATCTTCTCTGCTTTTTTCGTACAACATTTTCAAACTCCAAATGAATTCGTTGCGCCTCTTGCCACTTAGTTAGCATTCAAAGCAAGCTACCCGGTCAGTAAGTGATTATAAGGATCTAAAATTCCTCAAGTCAAAGTCGCTGTCCATCCTACCGTCACTATATTTCATTTCTTCCATTACTTTTAAAAGCTTAACTTGTGAAGGTAGGTCTATTATAAAAACGAGCATGTCCTAATCCCGTAGGTATATACATATACATAGGTGATTTCTTAAAAAAAGAGACACGTAACAAAAAAGGTGAAAAATAAAAAAATAATTTTGATCAAGATACACTTAGAATATCTCTAAGGCCAAAGCTTTATATAGCCGGGTTTAAAGTGTTAAATATTGTAAATCGTTGTAGAAGTAAATATTTGTGCGCAGAAATATTTATTTTATGCACTAAGAATTTGAGAAATGGTAAATCAATGAAAATTTGTTTTATTAATTGATTTTATTATTGTTTCATTTTCATATTTATGAAAATAAAAATATAGCTTCAGTAATTAACCCTTAATTAAATAACAAAAAATAGCTTTTTCTGTAACAAAAATGACGTAAAATAATCGTATTACATGTCTGAGGGACACAACTTATTAAGTTAGTTTTAATTGCGGTTAATACATAAGTTTGAAACCGCTTTGGCCAAAATCTATCTTGCCATAAATTATATATATATTATATAGCTGTTATTTCTCATACATGTGATTTAAGTTATTTTCATGAAATGTAACATATAGCAATGTAAAAAATATATTATCAAAAATTTGTAAATTTTTGTATTATTAATGCAAACTTTCTAGAATTCATTAATGACACAAAGTGTAGTTAAATATATATTTTAATTACTTTAATTAATTTTTTCGAATTGTATTTATATAAATTCGACAAATTACACTAATTCAAAATATTATTAGCTTGTGACGATATGTGTCCTTTTCTGAGAAGAACACGTGTGTTTGTAGTTCGAGTTTTAGGTGATTTATACCAAATGCAAATTATATGCCTCACGTTTCTTTGTTGATTTATTTATTTTTATTTACGATTTTCTAAAAATCTCCATTTTAAAACTCTGTATTTTCACAAACGTTTAGATATCAGTTTATCACTATAACCTTCTAACAACTTTAATTTTGTGTGTACATTTTAATATTGAACGTATCGAAAATGTGTCATATTTACATGACCATGCAGTTTTACATAAATTTAGCCCCTATAACGTAGTTTTGTGCTAGGCAGGTGTTCTCAATCTAAAACCGTGAAAGAGAAAATTTATTTTACAAATTATATTTGTATTCAAATTTGAACATTAATTAAACTAAATTAAACTAAATTAAAATATTTAATTAATACTTAATAATATATTTCTGTTTGTTAAATTGTATGTATAAAAATTAATAATGAGACAACACTAGACATAATATACAAAATTATGAATAACAACAAATATTTGCTTTTAAAAAATAAATAAGCATTGACACATTAACATTCATATGTCAGTATATAAAAGTTTCTAAAAACAATACATTATTTTAATTATTTTGTATATTTGAATGGAATTTTACAGGAATTCTTTTGTCTACAACTGATAATGGTTAGTCATTTATGTTTAAGTTAATTAAACTTATTTTAGCAACAAATCATTTAGACTTAATTAAAAAAGAACACATTGAGTGTTGTATCAACAAGGCTATGTCGAATTTGTGTAGAGCTCCTATAGCTTAACACACGGAGCTACATGAGTGAGTAATTGATCAGTTCATGGTTTCATTTAACGGCTTGAGACAGGATGCGAACGATTGTAACTGCCATGTTTGTGTCAATTCTGTTGTTAAGTCCTGTACTTGGGAAAAAGAAAGTTAAAAACAAAAAAACACGATTCTATCGAAAATACCCTTGAGTATTTCCAAATACAATGGATGACAATTTGTAAATTTAAGGAAGACTTCAGTTGGTGAAATTAAATTAAATTCTATTGTTTTAGTTTGAGAAGAAGGTTCAAATAATTTTACCGATATCATTTTTTTTTGTTTAGAAATGATTTTCTTAACTTGATTAAATTGCCATAAATAACTTGTGTTTTTGTTATATTCAGATAATTCTTAACACATTAATTAATTATTAATTATAGTTAAAAGTTTGTGGTTATTTTATCTGTGGATAAGGACTTGAGATGATCGTTCCTCCAAATTATACTATCACAATGAATTTATGCTTCATGACATATGAAATAGTTCATTTGGAGCTTTGATAACAGGAAAGCCTATTTCTTCATGAATATACATATAATATATAATGCCTCACTATAGCATGTATTACAACAAGAAACATAAAACATTATTGCTATAGAGAGAAAATATGACATTTTTTACCACCGTCCAAGTTTTCTCAATTGGTTTAGTCCGCTCTCTGAAGGGTTGAAGTGGTGCTGTACACACTTTACTATATAGTATGAGAGTTACAGAGTGCTAAAAATGGTTAAATGATTTCACTTCGAGTATGGAGCACATGGTCGTTGGCTCGAGGCTATGTTCGGCTCATGCGAGACCGAATAAGCTCAAAACCGACACTATACTTTCTCTCTATGTGTTATAGAAGTGATTGATAACATTTAAAAAGCTTTTACTAGTAACAAGTCTTAATATTGCATTAATTTCGATTTGTAAATTCGTTTATTTGTCCACTCTATGTTTAATAAATAGCGTTTAAAATTATCAACATATTTTCCCCGAATGCTTCAATTTTAGTAAGCCCTATTTATATAAAGAAACACTAAATAGTTAATAAAATCTCAATGAGAGGTTTAGATAGTTCCTTAAAAAAAACATTTCCACTTTCTCTAATTAAAATAATACATTTTCATCATATAAATTCATTAATTATAGAGGAAGTCAATCCATCGAACATGCATATTTTATAGGTTTATGACAGAGGTCACTTTCATGATTTACTCCATACGATGCAAGCTTTAATTAATTGTCTTGAATCAAAAAAGCCTAACAAGGAAGCGGAAATACATTAAGCAAACGATTTTCATTATTACTATATCTAGATACCAAATGGATTCAATGATCTTGAAAATTTCATCTGATTTTAATAGTCGCTAAATTCAATAAAAAACATTAGAAGTGGGAAATGAGATATTTCTGCTTTAGCTGGAAACATTTTTTGCTTTAGCGCTTGAAGACATACTTAACTTAATAGGCTGCAATCTTTCAAATATCTAATTATAACTATGCTTTTTTTACATATAACAAATTGCATGTAACATTACTTTGTTGAATGTTTCAGACAGTAACAATAATGATAACATTTAGATTTTCACAATATAACGGAGTGTAAAAGTATTATAATCATATTTTCACTCTAGCATCTAAGCAAGTAGTTTAAATTTATTTAATTCAATACAGTTAAATCACTTTAAATATTTACCTAAGATTCTGCTTTTCTGTATTTTGCAGTCTGGAACTGACTATATTTCATATTGCAGAAAATACGACCAAACCACCCTTATTTTTCTTTGATTAAATAACCAATTTATTAATTTAAAACTAGACTTAACAGTATATAATGAAGAAGTTAGAAAAAATCAATGCCTTAATTCAGGGGGTTATTCTCTGAGTCTGCTGTCTCCCTGATTTTGTGACCAAAATATTTTACCTGTTTTATTACAATATAACATTTATATCCATTACCGAACTATTCCGACTACAATTTTCCACTTAATTGAAAAACATGCAGGTTTTTTTATTTAAGCTAAATATTTACGAAAGAACAAATTGAACTTTTATTTATATGTGGTATTCTAATATATACATACATTTATGTTGTTTAATGATGTTTTTGTAAATATTGTTTAAAATTATTGAAATTTGTATCAGGCAGATGTTTATAAAATTAATGAAATATAAGTATTTTATAAAAGGATCCTCTATACAAGATAGAGGAATAGATATCGATGTACTTACTCCAATAAACAGGATTAATATGACATATTTTTCAAGTTAAAATCAAAATAATAATTTTAAAAAGTCTTGTATATGTTTAATTACTTACAAAATGTGTAAAATTCATTTATTTTAAAAATTAATTAACCAAATGAATTACTTCTTTATGTTTGTATGTAACAATATTTATAGTTAATGTCCAAAAAAATGTCTTTTAACCTGTTACACAGTTTTCCGATTAATCGTAGTCCACGATTAAAAAAGTAACATTTACAAATTTTCAATCAAGTTTTTACAATATTTTTCGCAATTTTTATTCGTTGCAGTAGAACGGAATTTTACGTATTTCATTTACTATGCTTCCAGTGTATTTTTTATAAAGAAACTATTTTATAATGTTAATCAGAAGCTGAATATGGTTGGGCATATCTGTAGAAGAAAATATTAAAATAATAGCAATACAATGCGATTGCGCATTGTGATAGATTTATCTCACTACGTTTCACAGAAAATAATAAAAAGACAAAAATAAAACTAGAAAGAGGTTAACAAAAATGCGGGGCATTGTATAACCCAGTATGCCAACTGGCATAATGTATTGTACATCAATGGAGTTGAAAACTGAATTGTGTAGAGAAACAAATTCTTCCATTTTTATAAATCTCGCTTCTCTATTGTCACTCATGAAAATGTTCGTGCGATGAGGAATTCAAAAGAGATGGTAAATGAAAGATCTTTCAGAAGAGTGAGTGTGGGAGATAAAGAGAGAGAGAGAGAGAGAGTGGGAGTGGGAGAGAGAGTGGGAGTGAGAGAGAGAGAGAGAGAGAGAAAGAGAGAGAGAGAGAGAGAGAGAGAGAGAGAGAGAGAGGATGACAGGGGGAGTGTTTCCTGTTGACCATCACATGCTTTGAAACAGGCGTCTCTTTGATGTCCAGATAAGATAACACATTTTTGTAACTCTACTTTTTTCCCCTTTCACTGAGGTTATTTTGTTTTGTTGCCTATGTGACCTGTATTATGCATCTCCTTGAATGCGTATTATTTGCGTTAATAAGTGTTTGTTATTGTTATGGGTATAGTCACGTCATAATTTAGATTCGTCCTTCTTTGTGCAAAGCCTTTCTCGACTATTATTAATTCCCATTCACTGGAATGAATTTATGTACTAAATGCACTAAAAATAAACGGATTTTAAGTAATACACAAATTCGATTAAAATAGCAGTGCATTTACAAAACAGCTATACATACACTATAGCTGTTTTTCTGTTAATATGCTATATATTTAGAAATACATATTCTTATTAGCTCCATCGCTTCATAGTTTATTAAACCTCCAAATTTAGGTACAAATTTATATGAAAAGAAATATTAAGTGCATTTCGCTAACATTTTTGTAATAAAACTTCTTTGTGTACTTTCTATACTCGATAAATTACATCAATAAAGTTTGGAATCAAAGTAAAAAAACAAAAAGTTTAAAATCAAAGTAAAAAAACAAAAATACATTGTTTTTGGTACTAAGTACTATTAGTACCTAGCAGATCCAATAAATTGTATTTGTGGTAAAATAGCATATGTAATGGGTTAAAATGTTTTGTTTAGCAATAATTAAAAATAAATTAATATTTTAAATGTTTATGTTTTTTCTACTTTGATTCTAAGCTTTTGACCATGACTGTATCTACGTTTGAGGTAGTATATTATGTTTATATTATACCGATTGATCTTTCTTAATTGGGTTTAGTTAATTATACATATATTTCAAAACATTTAGCGTCTTGCTAATTATGTTTTGTAACAAATATTACTAAATATTAACAATTTACCATTTTATGCAATCTTATTGTTTTTTACATACTTAATGAATTATTTCCTTTTTCCTAAATTTAAGCACAATGTTGTCAATGGGCAGCACTTTTTTGTGGAAACGAACGCCTCGGGAGACCTCTGCTATATAAACGAAACCGAATGCTGTGTAAGTCGCTTTGTATTCCCTTTAACAGATCGATAGAAACTGACAATGCCCCGCACGATTTCTATAAGATACATATTTATTTGTGTATGTGTGTGTTTATATTTTTAAAGTCTGCACAGTATATGTTTTTCCTTTTTGATTCCAGAAAACTGGCAGCAAGAAAAAGTGTTCGGCCTGCAAACTTATCGTTCATACTCAGTGCATTCTAAAAGTAAGAGGCTATAAGAACTTTATTATTTGTTCGACATTGAAATAAATTTCGCTTTACGTATGTAATATATGTATAACAAAAACAGATATAAGTATATGTGATTGAAAATTTTATAAATAAAGCAAAAGTAAAATTATTAAATGTTGTCAATTATTTTAAATTTAGTTATCGTTTGTCCTATGCTTGCTTCAACGTCACCTAGTTATTGTGTGAAAATAAAAGTTCTGTGTTTAATTTTATCGCTCGCTTATTTTGTTATTATTTTATAGAATTATGAAGAGCCTTCCTTATAATTGTTAATCATCCTAATAGAGTAGAGTTTTGAAACTTCGCAAGAAATTAAGCAAAATATTGTATAGCCGTGAAATATAGTCAAAAGGGTCGTATTTAAATTATTTTAGTGTTAAAAAAATTACAAATACTAAATTTTTTTTCTTCATATTTTCTGCTAGTAAAATTATTTTTATTGTACTTTATGATATATTATATGAAACTAATCAATACCCTATTTAGACTTTAATCAATCACAATAAAGAAATATAAGTTTTTATTAAAAGAATATGTTTAGTCCATTTTAACAAGGTGTGCTTTTGCAGTGTGGCACGTGACCACCCTTTCGGGAGAGCTACATAGTGAATATAGCGCTGGTGAAAACTTTATTTTGGAAAAGTCCCCAAAAAGACTACCCCCCCGTCACCTCTCGGTCTGAATAGGTTTAATACGTTATTATATTATTATGTGTACGTCAGTTCGGCATTGGATTAAATTGATTATATTCAAATCAACACCTTACAATCCGTTATAGGTTATGGTTATTTAATTGTATGCTTTGTATACACTAGCAACATCTAAAATTTGATAACATTTGACATCATATTTCCTAACAATGAAACACATATTAGGCATTTTTAGAATTTAATTAGGTATCATGCCATTTTAGGATGGTTTTGTACATCAAAACTCAACTATTTGCTGTCATCAAAAGTAAAGTTTTAAATGAAAATGTTCTTAAAGAGAAATTTTGTATCTGATATTATACATTTTCGCAAAAAGACAATTACTAAGTTTGAGTCTAAAGAGGTCATTCTGTTGCTATTGCCAATCATTTGCGTCACATCTGTAAATAATAATATTATGTAATTTATTTGCATTTACATTTTGAAACACATTAATTAGAAAAATATAACGAGGTTTGAAAGTGATTCGTGTTTTGTTTTGGTTAAGGAACATTTTAATTCGGATGTTTTTGAGAGTGGAAATGCATGATTCTACATGACAACCGTCGTATAGTATTATTGTTTAATTGGAGACCATAATTATACGAGTATGCCGCTGACGGATCGATTTAAACGTGTCTTCTTGTGTGGTTTATTTTAGGTGAAAGTGTCCTGTAGACCAACATTTCGGGAAGCAAGTGTCCAAAACTATCGCGATGGACGATCAAATGAAGTGAGTTAATTAAAAACGATCATATATATTTCCCTTATGAAGGACATATTGGTATTCATTCCCTAAGCTATGTTGAAATTCCACAAAGATTAAGAATTAAGAAAAATCTTAAAAGTTTAAAACTTAACATTTGTATTCGGCAAAATACAAATTATAAAATCATATGTTACTGTATCAAATGTAATATAGGAATATCTTAATACTCAAAATGTATTGTATATGATTTGACAAATAATTACCTTTCTGTCTAGGGTTTCATTGTTGAAGGTACATATTATGTATTATATTAAAAGATCAATATAATTGTCCTCTCAATCAAATAAAATTGTCTTTGAAAGCACACACTTTTTAGAGCTGAATTATCTAAAACTCAAACTCAAATTAAATATGAATATAGTATATTTATTTGTTATAGTTTACTGAAATAATAATAATAATAAATGTATATTACGACAAAATGGGAATCAAGTAAATAGAAATGAGAGCTTAGTGTTTTTGTAACATAATTATCTTTTGACTATTTGTTTTGACTTAATTAGTTCGCATTACATATTTTCTTCTCATCATGGTGCATAATTTATAGAGATCAAAATATAATGATATATGACATATATATTTTTTAAATATGTTTATGCATTAATATACATACAACTTATTACAACTCGTTGAAATAGCATAATTAATTGTCATCTCGTGATTATATCAGATTCAATAATAGTCTATCACAAGCTATTATTTTATTCTTCAATATGATGTAAATATGTTAAATAAGTTGAACTTTACGGGATGGTTTTAAGTAAAAATAAAAATGAAAAATTCAATTTCATTAAAGCACGGTATATATTAGCCCTTTCTTTTCAAAGTGATACAAGGGATAAGTTACAACAGGATAAGCATCAATATGTATAGGTACTTACATGTATACTCTTACATTACTTTCCTGTGCTTATTGTTCACCTATATATTGATGCTTATCGTGTTGTAACTTATCCCTTGTATCACTTTGAAAAGAAAGAGCGAATATACATATATCGTGCTTTAAGGAAATTTATGTTAATATATTTATAAGCATATTATAGCACTTACCTATATATGTATTATATTACATTTAGTAAATATAATTTTCTTCGTTTTAGATACAGATTTTGTTCTATTTTGCAGTCAAACACTGTAAAATGTCACAATCAAATGTCCGTAAATTAATCTAAAATTGTTTAGTATCTTTTTAACTGACTTAAACTTTTCAATTGTACATAACATTTACATACGTCTCATCAGTCTAATGATTAAAATATGCTAATTTTTTTACTTAAAGTAACCTGCATTACTTTCTTTATAATATATCCATTTTATTGTTTTCACATATTTAAATTAATGTATAAGGACAACAGGTTTTTATATTAAAGTTACATTTTTATTCATTGATCATTTGTTAGCGCATTTTGCCAATCAGTAAAACTTTCAAAGTATTTGTATTATTTACGCTGAAAATTTTTACAAGTCTCTTTAAATATCGCAGATCAATTTCAGTTATTCAAAAATCAATTTATTTCTCTTTCACCACTTATTGCATCAATTTTTTTATTCTGTTTTTAATTTTGTTTGAGGGTTTAAAAAAAAATCTATATGAGTCATATACAGCTATATTAAATAACATATTTTGACAAAAAAGTCCTTTTCTCCTGCTATATCCTTGTAGTCTGTATTAACACATCACTGGCTCCATCGAAAAAGGCAGGATGGCAAATGCAAACAATGCGGAAAAGTGAGTTGCATTCCTGCATTTTAATTCATAAGCCAACTGGGGATAAAGTGTGATTTATTAAGAATATTAGCTATGTATTACGTAATTATATATATATATGTATCATTATATATATTATTATATACATATTACATATGTCATAGAATTTAAAAAGGCCACCTCTCGAAAAAAGATAATTATTAAAAATATTACCAAATAATTTAATTTTTGATAAAAATAACCATTGTGCTAATGTAAATATAACACAAAAATTCGAGAAATTCGAGAAATATACACAAAAAAACGAAAATCGTAAAATTTGAAAAAAAGAAATATTATCAAAATATACTTTTACCGAAACATGAATGAATAATTGTATGTAATATTACCTATAAAATGTCAATACTAGAATGTAATAAGACTGTGAGAATGTATAAAACATGATGGAAAAACGTATGTCATTTATTCAGCCGCAAAATATCAGAGGCACAAACTGTCTACGCACTTCCCACAAACGATATCATTGCATCTTAGACAAAGTAAAAGTTCTATTTCTGTTGCAGTGTAGTTTCAGAAGGCAATTGGTTCGAGTTGCCGACGACGTTCAGAACGAGGTTGAGAAATAAGTTTTGGGCGAAGATCCCCGCGAAGTTCAGCTGATAATTGGAGAATGAAGTTGCGGCGCTTGATGGCACGACCCCAGTGCTTTTACGGTACAGAATCCAGGAATTGAAACATGCGAAATCACCGTTGACTGTTGTAAACAAACCTGGTCAAAACAAAGGATATCACGCCAAACTTATCATTGGCCAAGTTTGCTCGACGATTGTGGCGGACATCAAACTGAATAAACTGTTTGATTGCCCTCATTCGATCTCTGGGCTTTGTCCGATTGAAGGCAGAGCAGCCCAGTGCTGTTGACCATAAATGTCCATGAGATAATTGCGGTGATTCATAACTGCACGGAGATATAGAAGACCGATGAATTTATGTAATTCTGGAACCGTGAAATCAAAGTTTGGTTTGAAAGTTCTGGCATGTGGGATAGGGCTGTCCTTGATGTGTTCCAGGAGTTCATCGTCGAGGAGGAGCTTGAACGCATCGAGGGTCTTCTTAATTATTGGAGCAAAGCGAGTTATGCCTATTCTTGAAGTAAAAACGTTGTAGTGTTCCAACCGTCCAGCAGCAGGTCTTGCTCGTCGGTTTACAGCAGTCCATGCCCGTTCTATCTCGACCAGCAGGTGTTGGAACATCAGCAGCAGGTTCTTCATCGCTTGATGATTTTGAAGAACTGTGTCATGATGGCTGACAGCTGGTTCTTGATCGTCTTCAATGTTTGCATCAAATAGACTCATTAACAGAGTCATCACCGCTTTCGCTACTTCTCAAATCCAGAATACGGTCCAAAACCTCGCAAGCAGTCAAATTTCTAGCCATGACAATTTTGAATGATAACAAATATTATAATTTGATATAAATGATAAAATAAATGACTAATCTAAATCCTACATCCAATCAAAATTAGTAGCCAGACACCTGTTTTATACAGTAGGCTTGACAATCGACTAGCTTGCTTGGCAGCTGCTAATTAATAAATAAGTTGGACTGTGTGCGATGAGTATGTAGCATGCTTATGCGACAAGGATTATAATCTTTCTAATTATATTACCCAATTATTTAGGTATACATTACGACCATGTTTATGAGATAATATAGCATAATAACATAATTCCTTGCACTTCAGTCTCTTATTTGTTCTATTTTATGGAATAATAAAAGTAATCTGTGCTCTTTATATATTACGCAATCATTTATGTACACGACAGTGTATCACATAATGAACTAAATAACATAATTCCTTGCACTTTAGTCTCTTATTTGTTTTATGTTATAATAAAACGGTAAAATGTTTGAAATTTTTATAAATTAAAATTGGTAAAAAGTAAGCCTTTTCTGCATAATTATATGTATATGTATATTTTTAATTTCATAATTTCATAATTTAATTATTAAATAATATATATGTATATATCTTTTAAACTGAAATATTTTAAAATATTTTACTTAAATTATTTATATATCTATATTCTATAATATTTTTATGCATTAGATGCATTAAAACGCATTTAAAACATTTAAAAAAATTGCGTCAATATTCGCTTTTCGCGCTTGTAGTAGGGACGATTTTCCCGCCCGTTCTAGTGTTTCAATAGACTCCATGCTTAGACGTGTACATGCCGTTGTAAAGGTCTGACTTTGTCCTACAAAGTAGCATATTCTGGTTAGTTGTCCATACAGTTCTTGACAGCGCTGGTTCATAGTTTTTATGTATGTTTACATATTGAATTTTTATTTACAGAATTATAAATAACTAATTTAAATCTAATAACTAGATTTACAATAGCACAATGTTTATTTTTATCAATAATTAGAATATTTGGAAATATTGTTAATAATTACTTTATTTCAGGGTTGTATATATATAATTCTATAAATCAGTCATTAATATTTAAAATTGCGTTCGCAAGTTGTACCTGTTGAAACAAGATCTTCAATCGTGTCATTATAATTTGTTTACAGAATTTCTCTTATTAATTTATTTTAAATCGGTCTATATACGAGTATTCTTTAAGTATTCTAATGCAACCTACCTTTTATCACTACTTTCACTTTCTTATGTAGTTAGCATTTAAGCATTACAAAATGTGGGTCTTCTATAAGTTTTACGTAGTAGATCCTTAGCGTTATAGGAGTCTTATTATAGATATTCTTCTGTGATTAAGAAAATGTCATAAATTTTCTTAAATGGAGGACAGTCACAAACATAGCTATATTTGCCAGTTATATTGTCAAAATATAATATTCATGTTTATATCAGTTTACTGTCCTGGTTTACTATATATGCAGAATTTAAATAGATTGTACGTTTGGACTTCGTACAGCTTTTACTAATTCAGAATTATACAGTTTAGCTAAATTCTGATTCTACTATATTAAGTAAAGACAGGAATATTCTATATACTATCGTGAAATGGTGCTTAAAAATAATAGAAGGTTTGAAAATTGAAAATTGAAAAATTCCTTTTATATATGTCTCTAACAATTATGTCAAGGTAAAAGGAATAAAATTAGTATATTTATGGATGGTATATATTTAAATATTATATACATTTGTTATATTCAGAGGGAGATGTACGAACAGTAGAGTAAAAATATAATAGTTTTATAAAATTATTGTCAAGCATATTATACAGTATAAATATATTTTAAGTCTATATTTTATATTTAATTCATAATAATATGGATATCTTGTCAATGCTATCATTTACATATATGTATATGTATATCGTTCAATTTTTTGTTATATTTCTATAATTTTGATTTATTTATGAAAAGTGGATTCATTCCAAATTGTAGTTTTATTTTGTATTTTAATGTAATATTAATTTTATATTAATTAATGATTAATTAATAATATTTTGATCCATCTGATAATTTACAAAATTATCAAGGAAAACTATATCAACATGCATAACAAATGTAATATATTGGATACGTTTGAAACTTGAAAAACGTCTGTGAAGCATAAAATATTTTAAGGAATGTCTTATTTCTGAATTATTGATTACACGCAAAATGGTTTGTACCTATAGTTACCAATTTTGATAAATAAATAAATAAATATCCCTTCGGCTAAATCATAGCTTTTGAAAGTTTAAATGAACCATTTTCTCTACACATTGCAGTTTCATGCATACACACTATGCGTAAACAAAATCACAAAAACATTATGTAGACTATTTATAGCCCAACATATATTTTAATATTTTCACTTGCATTGGGTGTCTTACGGCTTGTTGCATTTCGAAGGCTAGTTTGAAAACTATAAACAGCATTAAATTACATGACACAAAATGTTTCCCGTCAATTTAACGTAGTGAAATCCTATTTTTCTCAACTTCTAATGAAACTGTATATATGCTTCCACACCCCTCTTCTCTCTCTCTTTCAGTCTTTTCAAACAAAGTTTCCGTTCAACAGTAAGGTAAGCAGTGTATCCAGTTCATTTTAGGAAACGTTGCACGCGTGTAATATTCACTTATCAAAATATGGAACATGACACATTTTATATGAATGTGACAAATTGTTCAGACATAGTATTTAAAGTTATGTTAAATTGTGTATATATGTATAACTTGTTTTCAATAAACGCATAATAATTTCTTCTAATTACTTAATAATATTCAATATATTAGGATATTTACTGAACATTTTTTTAAAGTTCCCTCTTCAATTTCAAAAGATATATATATATATATATGTACTAAATTAATAAAATCTATAATTAAATGTATATGTGAATATAAAAATTTATTAAGATAGAAAACTTAAATATAAAATATAGATAGAAATAGAAATAAACGTTTAAGTAAATTTGATTATTTTATTGTAAGTTACATAACAATAATAGGTAAATGTGTATGTAACTTATATATAGATAATTATACAACAAAATCGAAGAAAATAATATTAAGTTAAATTGAAATACATTAAACTAGATTAAATTAACTATTTCAATTAATATTTCAATTTAATATTATACTATAAACAATGAAATATTAACAATTTTCTTTATATTATTATAATTTGTATATTATTTATTGATTATATTATCGCATTATTAATTATCACTAGTAATATTCTTTTAATAATATAAATATTTGGAAATTGTCTCATTTCATTATATTTAACCTGTATTATATTTAAGTTTAAATTCATTGTAATTATTTATTGAACTCATTATTAATAAAAAAATTAGTTCCAAAATGAATCATATTTTGAAAAATTTATTAAAATATGATGCGTATTTTCTTTAAATTTTGAAATAAGTTTCTATTAGTCAGGAAAAAATCAGTGGTGATCAGACTTTAATAGTTAAACTTCCTAATAGACTAGAGTTTTAAAAATTTGCACGCAGTAAACAAACATGTTTTTTAATATATTTTAATAAAAATAGTCTAAAATATATATTTTAAATAAACAATTGGTAAAAAAAGAGGAAAGGCATGATGTGGGGCCTTGTATGGTGTGGAAAGGCTTAAATTAGTTTCTAATCAAGTTTACTTGATAAATTATTCTAATATGAATATAATTGAGTTAAACTTCACAAATACACATGTAATTCAACATTGCTCTCATTAATTATTATAGAATAATAAGGATTAGAAAAGTACCTATATGTATGTGTGTTAGTATGAAGTCTTTAGCTATCTAACATTCTTTGTACATCTCATGTCAATCTAACAGTAATCCGATTATCTTGTCACGCATTCTTTTAAGTATAAATAAATACTTTTCTTTGATTTTTGATGAAGATAATTTAGTAATATTATCATGCATTCATTCAGGCCGGGTAAATATTAATGTTGCAGTATATTTTGTACAATTCAAAGTATTCTGCTAAAAATATTTTCTTGGACAATTGTGTTTATTCTATTTATTTCTCGAAGTCAATTTAATAAAATTTAAATACTATATTGCTGAACATGTGTTGATATGTCATGAGCATCGTATATTTTTCCTACATTAAGATAATGACACAAAATATGACACATGCATATATATTATAGATATTTTATTTCAAACATTATTAAAGTTTTATAAGATAGCATGAAATAACTTCCATTAACATAAGATAACATTTGATCAAAATATTGGAATTCACAATAAAATATAACAGAAAACTGTACATATATGTTAAATTGAAAAACAATGATTATACTGTTAGCCAACCATTTCACAAATACGGTTTGGTTTAAACTCTTTCAGTTCAAAACGGTTTGACTATAGCTCAGTTAAGTGAGCAATGTGCGCTGTGTGACCCGGAAAATGCTACAATTCATAGCCATATAGAAACAACAAAAAAACAGAATTGCGATTAACGTATTTGTGGCATATTTATCTGATATATGGGTCAGTAAAATAACAACATTGGACACAAAGAAACTGTTATACGTGTATACTTACTTCTTAACCTTATCCATACCAGTGGGGGACCCGTCTGGCATTTTGCTGTGAATTTTAAATAAAAAATTGAGCAATGTAGGCTTTCCTGACTTTTTCTAAAATAAAGTTTTATATTCACTATTGTGCACTCAAAGGGTGGTCACGTGACCACACCCAAAAATGACCCATTTTATAAAAAATAAGCATTATATAATCTCGCTCAAAATTGATAATCATCGATAAGTACGATGAAAATAAGTTTTCTTGAAAAAAATACATTTAAAAAATCTAATAATTACACTTTTTTAAATTATGAAAATGCATATTTTTACCAAATTTTTATTTTCTTAATATATTGGACTATTTTTCCGTGGAATATGTTTAGAAAAATATTCGCTTAACTACCAGGGTGTTCTAGCTCGCCAATCGAAATTGCACAATTTTTGTACAAAATTGTACAATCGAAATTGCAAATCTCTATTCTATTTGAGAATTTAAAAGTTAAAAGGGTGTTGTGGAGCTAATGAGCCCCCCTCCCCCCTCTGGTATATTGATTCGAAAAAATCCCGACATAGATAGGGTTAAAAAGCTAAAGATACACACTTTGTATTTTTGTTATCAAAAGCCTGTTACACTTATTTTACTTTTAGTAGCTTATGAAATATTGCTAGCTTAACCCAAGCGAATATTAGCAGTTTTGTTTGCTCTTCAACATGCTCTACATTGCTTTTACTCCAAGTTATGGTTATATAATTAATACTAGCTCCCATGCTCACCCCATCCACTACTTCATTCTCTTGTGTCCACCAACAGGAAATCGTGGCTATCCAATGTTCCTGGTGCAAAGCGGCCTATCACAGCAAAGGAACATGCTTCACCTCAGCTCAACTCAGTGAGCAGTGTTCTCTGGGTCTGCATGCGGGAATCATTGTTCCGCCTACATGGATCATCAAGCTACCCAAAAAAGAAAAGGTATGGCTCATTATATAACCCTTAGGCATATAGTAGATGCCATATATACAAATCGAATTGGTCAATTTACAATCATAGTAAGCTACATACGAATAAACGGTGACGATTCATAAATGTGTCTTCATAACTCTATGAAAAATGTGTGTAATTTATGTATATTCCAGTGAGTATTTATTCCGGAAGCATATTATTACTTTTTTTCTTTTATATTGTAAATTGATAATTTATAAATATCGAAATTATTTTACAGCAATAGTTCCGCAGCTAGCACCCTCCAGCTACAAGGAACGAGGTACCAACATTGAACCCCCTATAAATGTAGATAATGGTGTCAAACCTTTAGAAATGGACGTCTACCAGTGTTTGGAGGGTTGGTTTGAACCACAGGGGCATTTAAAATTTCCCATGTTAAAAAATTGGAATACTTTTACAATCTAAGTAAATTTTTCTAAAATTCTTATTTTTAATATAATATAAGTATTTATAACCTTTTTAAAAGTTAGGTTGCATGTGATTTTAAACATATATCTATGATCTTTTCTTAAAATCAAAATCAAAATTAAATACACATATCATGTCATTATGTTTCGAGATGTTTTTGAATATTGGTACATTGGATAATTATGATCATTTTATTGCCAAAATTGGCCTGGTACCAATATTCAAAAGCATCTGGAAACTTAATGACATGATATGTGTGATTAATTTTGATTTTAAGATCAAGACAATAGATATGTTTAAAATTAAATGTAACAAACTTTTGAAAAGGTTATAAATACTTATATTATAATGAAAATAAGCAGTTTTAGAAAATTGAGTTTAATTGAAAAAAATATTCTTATTCTATAATATTGTAAATTTTAAAATTCCATTGGGGTTCTATAGCGCACGTATAATACTAAAACGTTTATGAAGAGAAAAACAGATATTCCCATTCAGTGCAACTTATTGAAATATAGTTTCTTTTATAAGGCTTCATCTACATATATATATAGATCTATTTTCATTCTTAAATTTTAGTTAAGATCAATATATAAATTTTAGTTTAGTCCTCATGGTCTGCGGACATTTTTATTTATATTCACAATAAACAAGAATTTAAAAAATGATTTCAAACTATGTGGGTCTCTTGATTGAAGGTAGGTAGTCATATAAAGCGTACACATTTTACACCATAATATATAATCAGAATAGTATCACAAATTGTCAAATTTGGCGTCATAATTTCCATTTGTTTTCAGGGTCTTCTGCACACTGATAATTAATAATTAGGAAAATAGAAAGGTTTCTGGTCATTATCTTCACGAACTGTAATAATATACCTGTAAAACAGATATTATGTTATTCTAATTCGTTCTCATTTTTTTGTCATCTTCATGAGTTAAACTTGTGTAACACGCGGGCATACCGACATATACTGTTTATCGATAATCTTTAACTTGGTTATTATGTTTAGGTACATACTGTCCTAAAACTGTGATTCATGGAAAAACCTTACTGTATAAGTTAATACATTACACATAAAATTGGTTTAATTATTTTAAATTATTAAAATTATTAAATTAAAACTGTTAAAGTGACTACATATCTCAAGAAAACATCATAGAAGCCATACTTGTGCTAAATCTGATATAAAATTATAACGAAAAATCTGATATAACTGTATTTAATTAAGATCTTTCTTATAATCTCTATCCTATCACGCTTTTTGTGACATTTTGAAAAAAGCTTGGGTTGCAATAACTTTAAATCAGGCTAATGAAACATGTTATTTATTTTTATGGCATAATATTTACTTACCTACTTATTTCATATAACTTTGAAATCTTATTACATGATTTAAAGCTATAAAAAATTAAATAAAATTAGGTATTCTAAATTTGGTTCTACAATGTAGCTAGTGTCCTATACAGATGGTCATTATCCTAGTATCTAACCACTTAATATGCAGAATATTACAGATGACAATTATTATAACATTGACGTGTATAAAGAGATATAAATTCCCATGAAAATCAGTTTCTTAGTTCCTTGTATAAGCAACATATAAGATGTGTATTTACTTATATTGATGTTGATCGAACAAGGCAGTGTTTGCGTGCTCAAATAATGCAACTGCGTCGATTTATTGCGTCCGTCAGCTTTCAATTTTACCTGTCTCGGCTCGTCATTTCCTTCCATTATAGCATTATTTCTTTCTCTCAAAGCACCCTGCAAAAGTACTACACGATGCGAGATGGGTGGGTGAAGAGGAGTCGGGGGGGGGGGGGAGAGGAAGAGATGGGCGACTATTGTTTCAGATTGCATAGCGTGACTCAGTTTCAAATAAAATCTGAAGCAATTGTGTATTAGATTATAATAGACTGTCCCATCCCCTATTTATATCCTCGGCGTATTATTTTTCAGAAATAGTCTGAAATGATTGTATCTAAGAATAATGTAAGTGTCGATACATTAGACGCTAAGTAAGATATTTAACTTTTGGGAATTACGAAGTGGTGTTTTATAAATTATGGATTATATAAAATGTGAAGTAAAGTGGAACATTTTAGATGTAACATTATTATTTAGCATATATAAATATATTTAAATTACTTTATATACATATATAAACCGATATATTTACACAAAAGCAATTTATTTAATGAGGTCTATATATTTAACATTAAATTAAGTTATTTATTGAAGTGATATGTATATCCGACTCATAGTTAAGTAAAATTTGTTTGATATTGTTTTCCCATTCCATTTTCATTCCATTTTCATTCTATTCAATTATTTATATATAATATATGAATAGGGAATATATTTATATTATATGCTTAACTAAAAATTCCTTATTAAAAATTATATTATATTTAGCACAAGATATGAAATTACTGTTTCAATAAGTGAATCAAAATAAAAGTTTTCGTTAACTAGCATTTATTAATTACAAAAAAGTAAATAGCGAAACTCTATTTTTTATTTATAAAATCTGTTTATAAGAAATAAATTGATGAAGTGACATCTTTATTTCTCTATATATTATATTGCTTTAAAAACCTGTCGACTGCAACAGGCTGTAGCCCAACTTGTACAATTTTACATTTTGTTTTTAATTCAGCCACTACATCCTGCAGTTCATCAATATATTTATTAGCAATAATTAGAATATTATTAGTACAGGTGTTCATCTCTCCATAATAGTATGCAGTTCAATATTTTACTACCGTTTATAAATTAAGCCTTGTAAAATAATATCTTAAAAATAAATTCTCCGAAATTAAAAATGTTTTAGAACAGATTAGTAAATATATTTATTTTTTAGATATTTGTGATACTTTAATTATAGTGCTTAAATCTCGATAATTTAAAAATTAGAAAAAATTAAGAAAACATACATTACTAGCCTTTGTGAAGAATTGATAGGAATACAAATATTTTCTATATAGTACTTCATTTACATCGAGATTAATGCGAAAGCAAATTAATACTTTATGTAAATTTTTAATTACTAAACTATATAAATTATCTCTTCCCGATTCACACTTATTTGTAATAATACCTATATCATAATTAGAGTCAAAACGAAAAATGCTATATAAAAATGAATATTTTTAGAATATCAAAGAATGACAATCAATGACGTTTTAGGTGTTATTAGGGACTCTATAGTCTCCAACTGAGAATAATTGCATGAAATTGGATAAAACTAAATTAGGTCGGTGAATCTCATTAAGAATTTTATCAAACAACAATCGTCATATTTTAAAGAAATGTTTGTTGCTTATTATTACTATGCTTCCAATAATACACTTTTTGCACAACTTATCGATCGATAAATTGTACAAATAAGATTTTATTTTCAGATTTTTGTCTAATTGGGATGAATACATGTGACTTAAAGTAATACATAAATATGTGCATAATATTCAATAAATATCACTACTTATTTTCTGTAAGTAAAAATGTAAGATATTTTAGTCCACAAAAACATTTTTTTATGTAAATATAACGATGTGTGTGTATATTTAAATATAGATAATATTACAATATAATTTACTATTTAGCTCATACCTCCTATTGTTAGTATACTGCAGTAATACATTTTCACATATTAATACAGATATTTGGACAATAAAATTATACATCATAATACGTCACAATACACGAATTTTTGGAATTTTTATGTATCTCTTTGTTTTTATAAACTATAATTGAATTATAATCCATTTGTTTTGCTTGCTTCTTCCCCTATCTCCACTTTTCCGCGACAGACCAGATCGGCTTCCATTCGTCGGCAACAACGCTCCTCCGCCGCCTCCGCCAAGATCATGAAGAAACAGCACTCGGTAGCTGACACTGCCTCTCTCACTGCCGCCCACCACCCACACCCCCATCACCAAACCGAGCTCAGTTCATCTCTCCTTCTCACAAGCACTCCTGTCTTGGGGAGTGGAGGGGCCTCTAGTCAAATTCGTCCTGGCGATGGCAGTGGAGGCGGTGGGGGCAGTGTTGTGGGATCACCCAATACCACCCAGCACAATCCAGCCTTTGTCATCAAACCGATCCCATCACCTGGGCAACGGCCAGTCCTGGTATTCATCAACCCAAAGTCGGGCGGGAATCAAGGTTCTAAGTTAATCAGCAAGTTTCAGTGGCTACTCAATCCACGCCAGGTTTTTGATCTCTCTGAAACTGGACCAAGAAAGGGGTAAAGTATAATTTTATTCTGCTCTTTCTTTCGATATTAGAGTCCATGTGCTATATAATCCTAAAAATGGCAAGAAAACATTTCATGAGTTTGAAAAGTATCCACGTAGAAAACAAAGGAAGGAAAAAAAATATGATTATATATAAAATTATACCGTTGCTGACAGCCTTTAAAAACTTGTACCATTATTGAGCCTTTTTAAAAATATGTGTTATGATCCATAACTTTTATTTATGTTTTGTTTAAAAAGCGAATCAACTGTATGTATGTAAGCGATCATTGATAATATATATACATTATATTAAAAACAGTAAGACATGACGGAACATAATATGGTGTTCAGTCGTTTGATTTGTTAACGAAAGTGTGCTTTATTTTGGAGCTCAAAACTATGGAGCTTCTCTATAGATAATTACCTTAGCATTCTATCCATAATTATATCTGCACGTGCACTCAAAATCCCTTTGTAACAATTTACTTCGCCGATATAATATAATAACACGAATTTAAGGATTTGTTAAACTATAGGGGGCCGTCACTACGTTGCGAGAGTCTCGGCACATAAAGAAAATTGTTACGTGCCGAGTGTATTTTTTTTTAAGTTTTTGAAAATAAACAAATGATAGTGAGATGCTTGATCGTGGTTTGGTTGCGGCCGCCAGCTTTTAGTAGTGTATAGGGGTTACTTGTTAATACATTCATTTTTGTTTTTTTGACGATTCGTCTAAATACCGGCATATGAGACTCTCGGCACGTAACAATTTCCTTTAGTTGCCGAGACTCAGGCAACCTATAAATGACGAAACTAGTGTCAAACATTTGAATATAAATAGTTCATTAAAATCCGTTGTAAAATATGCTGAATTCTATAAAAGCACAAATTCCAATAGTATATTCTTTTTGAACAATACTTTCAATATGAAATAGTTTAATTTTCCAAATTAATAAAAGTACAATAAACACATTTTTGTAAATTGACTAAAGAAAATCACATATAATGGCATGTAGGGGATTTCATGGTTCTACAATGTTATCCAAAATCCAACCAAGAAAGTACAAATTCTATACGTCATATGATAGTGCATTTTATTGGATAAATGGTCATAGTATGCGACAGTAGATTACTATCTCGACACTCGTTCTTCAAACGTCCTCGTTGGCTGCTAACAGGCGTGCGCACACCCCCACAAAGACCGCATCGACCGTCTGGATGCCCTTTTGGACGCAATACTCTCGCGCCAACCTCACCGCTTCTTCACTATCAACCCCGCTTCCCCCAGCCTTTACCACTTCTTGGGCCACATCCACCAGTGACTCCAGGTTCTCAATCATCCCAATCTCCACTGTCCTCCGAATCCTAGCCGCCTTGTCTGCTGCCACCGCTCCTCCCGCCTCTTTACCCTCCCCACCTGCTGATCCACAGTTGTTGCCCGATGTTGCCATTCGAAGGGTCAACAGACTATCGGGAATGTTGAGTCGGCTCACATCACCGGCGATGTCACCGCCTTTGATGTCCAAGGTTACATGAGGGTAATCGCTATGGTGCATGATCTCTGCACAGCGCATTAGTCCCCCAGCTAAAAGATAGTGACTATCCTGTTGATTCTCATTGACTTCAGCACCGTCCTTGACCTTAGCTTTGCCCTTGTCTTCCGTTATCTTAGCTAGTTTAGACTGAAGAAAATGCGAAATGCCAATGACAATCGCTCGTTTCACCTCCAACGATATATCGCTCCTATCGCCACTTTCTTTGCCTCGACAATTTTCTGTCCCGATACTCAGCAATTTATTGTTAACCTTGGTAATCGTGGCTTTGCCCTTTGTAGTCTTATGATCTACTGTGTCGCATTCTGTGGAGAAGCTGTAAAGAGGAACGGATTGCATGGCAGTTGTAGTGGCATTGGTAGCTATGGACGACTGTTCTGATTCCTTCTTCATCCCAATATTCTTTAGAGGATACGATAATGTGCTTTATGCGATAAATAATAACATGTAATTTTTATATAGCAGTAATTTAACTTCGGTTTACGTATTTATTGATTATATTTATCCATTGATTTTAGTTGACTTAAAACAAATTTATAAATTAGACGATTTGGTAGTATTGTCAAGCCAAGAATAAAAACTTCAGCAATTAGCTTGAATGATGCTAACAGCTCTAGTCATCAAATCAGGCTAGCGTTGATTAAAATATTATTTTTGATATCAGCGTAATCTCCAAACGCTAAGGAACAAAATGCATCTAAAATGAACTTAGGAAAAAGTTTCATATTGATGATATGAAGTATACAGTCATTAAATAAATTGATTTAAAAAGGGCGCCAATATTTAATTGTTATAATTCTTACCGTTCAAAATACATATATAGATGAATAAGTAACATGTATATCTATACTGAAAAATTCAGTCATAAAATTAATATAACAAAAAATGGGAAAAACTTCTTTTACAGGAGCAATGAAACTCTTCGTTTTAAAACTTTAAAAATTTCTATAATATCTATATATTTAATAACGTCGTCATATACCAAATTATAAAATCGTAGCATGTATATATATTTATTACTGTAACGTATGTGTGTCAAAAATGAAGAAATTTACTCCAAACCTACTTATTTTGACATTTTAGTTAAATTTAAGTACACTTCTGTGATCCATTATTATGTACCTAATGCATTATCGATATAAAAAGTTCAAAGCATGAGCTATTAATTTATAGAAATTATAGATTCACTAATGCGATGAAACAGATTTTAGAAAATATTAGTTTTGTTACATCTATTTAGAGTGATATCTTACTTTCTAAGCTAAATTATATAATTTCTATTCATACATTGTTTTCTTTATATTTAATTGTCTAAATTTTCTTTTAACTAGTAAAACTGTATAACTTCAATAACCTAGTTTATTATATTGTTTCTGGCTTTTTTTCTGTATTTATTTTGATTCCCATTTTTGTAAAAATAAACGCTTATTATTATTATTATTATTATTATACATGTGTCGTTGTATTCATGATTTTCACTAATTAAAGTATAATCCAAAATAACAAAAGTAGGTACCTATAATATATACGTACAATATGATTAGCTAAGTCATTGAAGAAATTGATATAAAATGGTGCTAAGATTTAATGATTACAATGCTTGCTGTTAAAAATATATTATTTAGAGATCAATAAATAAAATATGTACATATATCTATAAAACTGCAAAATTCTTCAGAATTAAAGAACATTAAAATTCCAGGACAAATTCATGCAATGCGGTATAAACTATTATTTTTTACTATTTTGTATTAATTAGCTTATATGTATGTACAACACATTTTGTATTGTATGTGAGTTTCATTGCTCTGTAAAAATGTTCCATTACCTTGATTTTTTCTTATTTTTAAGAATTTTCTAGTTTAGATTATGTTACTTATTAATCCATATATGCATTTTTACAGCAAGCACTGTTGTTAGTAACCATTAAATAATGGCTGCACTACTGCATATGATCAATATTATTTTAACATTTTGCTTTTGAGAAGCTCGTTTCTGGGCTTTCATTTTTGCAACTCTGTCGATTAGTCATAATCATAGATATTGAATAATGCCATCAACCATAGGTATATATTATATAAACAACTTGAAATATATCTATAAGAATAAGAAAAATCCCATCAAATGGCAGCGATAGAATAAGAACTCTTTTATTGACTTTTTTTTGAGATTGTAGATCTACTTAATTTTATTATTATTCATTTATTGTCGTAATCATAACATAAAACATAGAGTTTTCTCTAATTGATTTATTTCATATATAATATATGTATAGGCTCATCCATAAAACACCGCGTTGAACGTTTTCTTACAGCTACTAGTTACTGTAGGTAGGTAGTAGACACATAATACTAAATAATGATATAGTGTGTGCTATGCAGTCTTTTTCTATAACTACGAACTCTGAAAATCCATGAATTGAATTATCTTTTGAAATATCTATAGGCATATCATATTAATTTATGGATTGAAACGTTTATGTGCATGTTTGTCATATTCCTTAACTATTATAAGTCCATAAGTGCTAACGGGTTCAACAAGCCATCGAACTGGTCGACACCTTAAATGGAAATGTGGTTGTAGTCGACAAAAATAGTCTATACTCAGAACCACTACCTCAAAAGAGATAAGTAGGTAAGTGAGTGGATTGAGCCATATGGTGGCATTCAACTCCATCACAAATGTCGAATGAAACATTTTTGTAAAATTTTATCAACAGGAAAATGTCACTCTTCAAATTGAACGAATAAAGCGCTTATTTTGTGATTTAGAGGCGATTGTTTCTGCTGATGGTGACTAATTGTTTAAGATTTTGTTCAAACAATGTATATATTATGTTATTGTACTTTTAAACCCGAGATAACTAGGCATGATAACAATCTGAAGTGACTATAACATCTCTTTTTCTATAGACTGGAGTTATTCGGGAAGATTGCGAATCTTCGGATTCTAGCCTGTGGTGGGGATGGCACTGTTGGTTGGGTCCTATCCGAGATCGATCTGTTGGAGATATCACCGTTCCCTCCTATTGCTGTCCTTCCACTTGGTACTGGGAATGACCTGGCAAGGACTACAAACTGGGGAGCGGTAAGTGAAGGAGGGAGGGGGGGGGGGTCAACCTCAAAGTCATGTAGTTTTGATTTGGAATTA
>JAYRBW010065251.1:0-15492 GCA_036023295.1 Invenusta paracnida | reverse complement strand
CCCCCCCCCCCCCCCCCCCCCCCCCCCCCCCCCCCCCCCCCCCCCCCCCCCCCCCCCCCCCCCAACCTCAAAGTCATGTAGTTTTGATTTGGAATTATACCACAACTTGAATTTTATAGTAATATTATGCATTTTGATAGAATTTTTATTTTTAAAAAGAATTTAGGGAACAGATTGAGATTATAGGATACTTTGGTATTAACACTAAATGAATCTTACGAAACAGTGCAAAATCTTTCTCTCTTTTTCAGGGCTATACAGATGAGCCTCTCTCTAAAATCCTCAACTGTGTTGAAGAAGGAAAGGTAGCCGCCCTTGACAGGTAGGTCATGGCGTTTCTATGGAGACAAAAATCCTTAGAAAGCAGTATAATGAGGATAAATTAAATAAATGATTATAAATCGAACAATGTGATTAAATAGATTCAAAATATTCTATTACACTAGATTGTATAGTTAAAATTCAAATACAGATACCGATACAAATATAAAAGCAACCGATTTTAATTTTTATTATAACATAAATTCCTTTTTAATTCAATTATGCTAAATTATTTTCAATAATATAATTTTAGCATGTAGGTAAATAAAAACATTATATTTATAACGATTGATTGTAGTGCTTGTTATGAATAGGTATATTAACCTTAAAATTGAAGTATCTGCTCACATAGATAAAAAATATCTCCCAGGGGGAAAATAATTAAATTGAATTGTAACATAATAAGATATCTAGCTATTTCTACCAATTGAATAATATATGTATATTTAGTCAAGCAACAAAATAACACAGACCCTTATTGACTTCGACAACAAAATGTTCTACCCCATTGAAGGAGAGTTGTGGTTACTTTGCCGCGGTAAATCAACACCTGTTCGTTCATTTAATAGAAAAAGAAATTCTTCCTGAACAGTTAATAATTTTCGAACAAGAACTACAAATATTAATATACAGGAATAATTGCGAATAAAAGAATTAAAACTAGCTCTATATAATGTAAATAAATAAATAATGGTAGTTCCATGCGCTCAGTAAATTTGTCACAAAATTCAACAACTCTGAAATAATTGGTTGTCATGACAATAGAGACGCGTATAAAATATGGAAATGTGTGAAAGAATGTTGTCACCACCGTACAGAACGCATTAGATTATTAATCATCGAAAACATTTACTGAAAATGGAACAAAGATGGTTGGATATTGAATTAAATACGATGTAGAAATAAAATGTCATATTTCCTATTACACACTCCTTTGTCGTTAATTTACACCCCGTTACTTTCAGCGCCTGATACAAGCTATACATTGTTTTCAACATTTTGAGCTAAAGAAATAAACACAAAAGTTAAAATTGACGCATTTCTTGTCTTTTACGTTTAGTTTTTGCTTGCAAAATTTAGATTATTTTGTATACTCTTTCGTGTTTTATATTTTGTCATTTTTTGTTATCATTGTCCAGTGTTTGTTGGGTTTGTAAAGGTTAACATACCTATAGTGAGTTGTTTTGTTTAAAAGATTGATGTGCGAAACATATTTTTTGTTTTTATTCGGTTTTTTATTTACATTTTCAACTTTACCGTCAGCGTTGTTTTGTTTATCTTCCTAGGCTTACACGCGAATTATTGAAATACTGTTGAATAGCTTAAAACATTAGAGACATATTTAACACGCATAAAAGATTTTACCAAAAAAAAGAGTTCCATTTTCCATTTTTTAGGTATACCTGCCGTTATTCAAGTTTAGATGTAGGTTACTTTCTCGTTAGAAACAGTAATTATTTTTTCTGATATTCTTAATACATTATTAAGAATCAAAGAAATGTTAGCTTATTTGCACTTTTTATAGACAGCGACTTAGGTAACTATGAAGATTTTCAGACAAATGATAATTATTAAAAATAACGGATAAACAGATAGATGGCAAGAAGAAGGGAAACATCTATATTTGTAGTAGACGCGAAAAAGTATAAAAGCAGGTTAGATAAACGAATAAAACGTAACTTTCTAATAATTATTCATGTGTATCATTCCTGTTATAATATGCCTAAAACGGTACATATTTAAAAACACTGTGCATAGTCATTAGATTTATGTTTACAGTTAAATTCTGTCATTCTTCTTGGCGTGTTGATTACAAAAACCTGGGATTAATAAAACTTATTAACTTAATAAAGACGTACGTATATATATAGAGATAAATATGCCATAGTATTAAATATAAAGAATGGAATATAATGCTACAGGAAAAATTGAATTACATGGCGATGATAGAATTTTTATTATTTATTACTGAATTCAATACATTTTTATTTTATGCTTACACCCTTTTATTTAATTATTACCTATCTCATTTTTCTTTATAGGTCAACACACGCAACGTTTTTTCATTTAATACAATTATATTTGTCACCTTTCTTGTTGTACCTGCAGCTGATTTGAACTACCTCAACAACTATTTTGTTTGGTGTAATATTTTGCTTTTCTGCATAGTTATTATTTACCTCATAAAGTCTACATATAGAAACGATTGAGTCTACTAAGATATTAGTAGATAATAAAATACACCCTAATTTCACCATTTTCTCCCACTCAACTCAACATGTAGGTAGGTATTAAAATATCGAAACTAACATTAAAATAGTTTAAAATATGCAATATTCGTAGTATTTATCCAGTTTCTGACGTTTTTTGTTCAATTATATGAATTTACGTTGTTTAAGTCAACAGTATAAAAAACCGCTAAATATGTATAACAAAACGGAAATAACCTGAATTCAGAAATCAAATAAAATAAGCTTTTAAATAATCATAATCGATTAAATATGTACAAAATTTTAGTATTTATTGACAAAAGATTTTTGTGTTTTCCTTTGAGTCTAACTAGTTCTAGTTCCTTATCTTTTCATGTTCGTGTTTTATATTCTTATATAATTAGATAAAAATAAAATGTTATGCACTATTCTAATTTCTCCTGAAGTATTCGGATATTTTCTTGAACATGAGCCGCAATGCCGTTATTTTAGGTATTTAATCAATATCGATATATTTCATTTCTCAATGTTATTATCAAGAATCACAATAATATTCATTAATATAATAATAAGTACATATCTATAAAATGCATTTCCAAATAGATATATCAATTACTAGATTAAGTGACATAATATATTTCAATGATATTGAATAATTTATAATGCAGTTGATTATATTATTATTCCATGTATTAATATATTTGAAATTATTTTACTGTTTCAAAATAAAATGCAATGATTAGCTACATGTACATTCTCAAAAATTTGAGACATGTATTAGTATTACATTTATTAGTATTTCACTAGCAAAAACTTTCTGAAGTTATAGTTTGTATTATATATAACGACTTTATTCTATCAAATTAATAGTGTTTGTCCCTGAAGGGCAATCTTTTTAAATCAAATTTATCTTCTTTTGATATTAACTTATTGTTCAGTGATATAGAGACATGAGGGTAATTCGAAATATTATAACGTAGATAAAATATAGTAATATTATATTAACCGAAAAAATTAAAATACTGTGTTGACGAGAATTTTTTTAATCCACTATATTCCAGACCTAAAAGGAAAATACTGCTTGGAGGTATATACAAAACTATGAGTTCAATATACTAATAGGTCTACATACATGTGTACGTGTACATGTGACAATCTGCAATGTGAACTAGCCAAACTTTTGTCAGGAAAACTGGAAATTACGTGTTAGTCTTCTCTGTTAGACTGATTTATCAGATAGCTAAATCGGACATCCTCTTCCTACGAATTCTTTCTTTGTTTTATTTTTCAATGTATATTTTTGAATAGCTAACTATTATTAGCAATAATTAGACTGCTCTTCATAAAAGCTATTCCATTATTTGTATTTAAAAGATATAGTCGAGACTTTTTTGGAAATCGATTAAAATAATAATTTGGTATTGATATGCTACTTATACTTCGAGGAATATATTATATACGTTTTTGTCTGAATTCTACAATTAGATATATTTAACCTAATACAAAAGCTGTAATTATTTATTTGTAAAATTGCACAACATTTTGAAATCATCATTATATATTATACTGAATAAAATACATGTTCAACAAACTACTAGAATAATTAATAAAATTGACGTAAAATTATATAGATATAGCTGTTTCAGAGAAAATAAAATTGGGAAAATAATAAAATATATACATGTGAGCTTAGTATTAGAATGCATTGTATAATCTTTGACATTATTTAATTAAAATTTGCGACACATTGAGACTATTGACATTCATTTATTTTCAAGTTTTGCGTATATATTATTGGATAAATACATATATTATATTTACACGGATAAGTATATAAATAAATTAACTTATAAGTATTCAAAGAATAGCTATACAGTCCATATATAGTTTTAGGATGGCGAAAGTTAAAAGTTTAAAAGTGTTTTGTAAGCGGACTAAAATACATTTTCAAATTACAGTAAATTTGTAGATATTATCAAAAATAAGCTAATTTATTACATACAGTTGTTTACAGAGTCGCCTAAATACCAACTTAAATACAAACATCAAATTTGAAACCCAACTGTATGAGGATATGTTTTATAATAGGTATATTTCTCATGAGAAATGTTACCTCTAAATATATATTCATATCTCTATAATATTTCTACTCCACATCTTTCCCTCAGATGGCGCATCAAGACCCGACTGCGCGTGCCCCGTATTCAAGTGACCCCGACAGCAGTCCAGAACCCAACAGCCCCCAGTTCCACTGGCGGAAGTCCTCAGAACAGTGGCGCCCCCTCGCCCACCGGTCCACTGACTCCGGACCAGACGATCCCTGTGGCTCCCTTATCGATCGAGAGCACGGAGGAGGCATGTTTCAAGCTGCCTCTCGATGTCTTCAACAACTACTTTTCTCTCGGGACTGATGCAGCAACTGCACTGGAGTTTCATGAGTCAAGGGGTAGGTTACCTCGATTATGGGCGGTTTTTCTTTGAAAAGGATACACGGCGTCACGAACTAAAAATAACTTAAATCCATGAAATTAACCAAATTTATTTTAAAAGCATTTGAAAAAATTAAATGATGTGTATCGATAATATATTTTGATATATTTTGTGTATACAATAAATATATATGTAAAGTAAGTGCCTAATAATAATTATATAATGTCTATAGTATTCTTAAAATTGTATTTATAATGAATTAATTTAATTGTTACTATTGAAATCTAACGACATAATTCATTGTTTAGTATTATAGATTGCTTCATATTATGTTATATCATTTTGATTGAAATATATTTATTATGCGATATATTATTTTATATTAAGAAACTATATTTTTGCATCAAATGTATATTAAAATAATCAAATTTATATTAAATTTAATCAAATGTAGTAGTATATGAATTTCAATTTTAATCAACCAATTAAAACACAGCTAAAAATCGTACAAATCGATGTTTGTAGCTACCTATAAAATGAATGAAGTAATGTATAAGTGATATTTCTTATTGATTTGAAACGACATAACATATTCCTAAATGAATGAAGTAATGTATAAGTGATATTTCTTATTGATAAACGACATAACATATTCCTAACAGATTGCTAACATTAAAATAGTTTAGAGACTCTTTAAAGGTTTTAAAAAAGTTAATTTAACTTATATTATCATAAGTTTACCAAATAGATTAGAACAAAGACGTTTAAATATATTACGTAGTATATTTAAACGTCTTTGCATAAGAATGAAACAACGTTAATATTTAAACGCCTTTGAAGTTTACTCATCAAATTGATTATATTTTCATTCTATTTTATTCTATATTATATTATATCTAATTTTTGTAATACGTTATATATTTTTCAGTAATATTTCTGATTTTATTATTTATATTTTATTGAAATATGATTTTATTAAATCATTTTAAGCATAGAGTAATTAACCTATGGTTTTAAGTGTAGTATATCGTACACTATATTCAGCTTATGATTTCTTTTTTAAAATATTGATATTTCTTGACACCTTTTAGTTGCGAATCCCGAAAAATTCAACAACAGATTGAGAAATAAAATCTTCTATGCTGGAGTAAGTTATCGTTTTTTTTCTTTCAATCCTCTGTCAACTTTAATTTACAAACTGTTCTCTTATTTTCCATACTGAAAATATAAATCAAATATAAAAATATTTTTATGTTACTTTAAAAAAACATTGACATTGACACTTATTACTATACAAGTAAATAATACTATAATTTTACAGGTTGGTGGAAAGGATATCATAAAGCGAAGTTGGAAAGATCTTTGCGATTATATTACTATCGAGGTAAGCATTTATTTAAAAAATATGTTACTAATGGAAATATGTATACGTTTTATAAGTTTATTTCTATCAATCAACGTATGATTTGAAGTTGTCCAGCAAGAAATTTATAATTTGAAATTTTCTTAATATGTCATGGTCTTCATATTTATTTAAATTATGATGACAATATCATCAAAAGAATCAATTTTCAATGTACATATACTCTAAAATGTATGTGAAGTTGTTTATATTCAATTGAGTATGTATAATTAATAAACTAATTTATATAAATATTACATCAAAAATTTTGTAATTAAATTAAGTTTTATTAAATTAAAATATGCTTCGTTTATAGGTACAATTTTGCTTTTTATTTTATCCCTTGTATGTTAAAAGAGAAGATTTATTTGGTGCATAAATTATGAACATTTTAAAAATGTGTTTCATATTACCTTTATTTAATCTTGTGTTTGCTCTTTAGTGTGACAATGTGGATATGACGAGTCGTTTGAAAGAGCTCAAGTGCCATAGTATTCTTTTCTTAAATATTTCCAGGTGAGTGTATTTAATTCATAAAGTTGACACGTTATTTTAAAGCATTATCGAGCAAACAAATAATATGATTATATACTTAATATAACGATAGTTATGAGTTGTTCTTTAGAATAAACTATTTATTTATTATTGCTATTAAAATTACTCGATATAAAGTGTATAATTAATATTTAATTAATTGATAGTATTTGTTTCTTTTTAAAAGTGCTACAGTATTATAATTGTATTGATTACAGAAAACAAGAATAAATTCGCAAAAACAAATTTATGTTTTGAATGGAAATTTTGTAGTCATATTATTAATATAAAGCAAACTATGTATTATAGATATTTTAAAATAACAAATAACATATATAATTTTTGAACTTCTCCTCTCAAGATACGGCTCTGGTACGACCCCCTGGGGAAATCCTGCCTCAACAGCAGGTTTTGGTCCTCAGCGGATGGACGATGGATGTTTAGAGGTGATTGGTTTGTCATCAGCTATGCTGGTAAGTGGAAAATAATTATCTTAGATGATATACATCTATTATCTATAGTCTATATAGATTTCCCATTTCTAAAAAGTGCATTACTAGTTTTAACTTTTAACGTTTAATATTTACGGAGTTTAAAGGCAGAGTGATAGTAGGGCATAGTGATGTGTCATATAAATAATATTATGTAATATTATAATACTAGCTTTTACTCTTCTCACATAGTCATTGGTAAAAAATATTTCTAGCTAATAATTCTGAATACTTTCTTTCATGCATAAGAGATTAGGTCCATGGATTAGGTGAAAAGGTAAAAACGCAATTTTTATCCATATAATCCTTTACATATACAAAAAAGTCATCTATTCCGCCTAAGCCACATCTATGGCGTCTCTCCTAAGATACCCACAGACAACCTGCATATAGCCTATTCTAGATATAAGCCTTCAGTTTGTATAAGGTAGGTCCTCATCCATTGCTTCTCCTCTCGATTATTTACTTTACTAGGCAACCCTCCAGGTGGGTGGACACGGGGAACGCCTCTGCCAGTGTCACAGTGTCCGTCTGAGCACCTACAAGGTGATTCCCATGCAGGTGGATGGGGAGCCCTGTCGCTTGTATCCATCTGTCATCGAGATCACACACAAGAATCAGGCCAACCTCATTTTCAAACCTAAGCGACGGACATCCAATCCCGCGCTAAATGAGTGAGTGACGTCACATCTAGCTGACCAATCATTGTGAATAGCCGGATATTTCAGTCTAAGTTAATATATTTGTCAGAATTTCATTTCGTTTTTATACATTTGTGATAAATTTATTGGGTTTTAGATTCTTATTATACAATATTAATCAATAAATAAATGAACGATGGGGATTATTGTAACATTTACCATAATAAATCTAGTGTTTTAAAATTTACGTTTCATTGAAATTTTTTAAATGACTTAAAAAAATCAAGAATGCTAAGAAACATAAAATTTCTTTCAAATAAATGCAATAATTAGAACCAATTTTAAATTTCAAGTACATCTCAAAGAATTGCAAAAAATAAATTTAAAATTTCTTTAAAGATTTCCAATAATATTATAAGGAATACAAGAAAATTCTAATTGTTCTAATAAATGCCACTTTGAAATTCTGTCTAGGAATTTCAAAGTTCTTTAAAAGAATTTCAAAAGAAACGTAAGTTTCGAAACACTGAGACAGCATTCAAATACAGAATAAATATCATTTTATTATTATATTCCAATGCATTAAGTTAAAATAAATTTACACATGGGTACACACATGGGTACACACACTAAATAATTTTAGGATCAAGTCAAAGCTTAGTATGCGATTGTAAAGTATCATATGTATATTGAAGTTTGGTTAATGCTTACAGATTTCAATGTTTCGGCAAGTCAGTTAAATGATCACCTCTATGTAGCGTTCTTTTACATTTTGATTCGATAAAAAATCGGTTGGTTATGTTTTTTAGATACCTACTAAGGTTTTATTTGTTTTATTTTTGTTTCGGTAATATTTTATCATTATATTATTCAAATGCATTAATAATTGGCAGTTACGTATATTTCATTTTTATAAAATAATGATGATACTAAATAATAAAACCTGGCGCATAACATTTTGAAGTCAACATTAACATAGTACTTAATACAAATCTGCACATACTTATACATATTTCTCAATTCCAATTAAAATTAAATGGTTTTAACATTAACAATGAACTCCCTTTATAATACACAAAATTTACAAAATATACAAAATATAACAAATTAAAAATTGATGACATAAGTAATTCTAAAATTAAGATTTTATGGAGGACATCTTTATTCATTTAGTGAAACAATATCTCGTTATATATAAATAGAACATTGAAAATATATATTTTTAATCTTTCTATAATTATTAAGTTGATGTTTACTACTGCTTTTATTTGATTAAACCTAAGCTGACATAACAAACGTATATGAATGTTACTTAACTCTATCCATGCCGGGCTTTTTCTAAACACCATAAGAGAGAGGTGGGGAGTAACTCATTAAACCTCCCTCTACAACAATTTTTTAACTTGCTGATATAGTGGAATTTCGAAACTTGGTTAGTAGTTAAACGAAGATGTTTGAAGAGAATGTTTATATTTTCGTTAAAAAATATTGTTTTAGTACTTTGTGAATTGTTACATGAAATTAATCAGTACCAAAATTAGACATTCATCGATTTCGAGAGAGATATGCATTTTATTATAAAAGAATGTTCTGTTTTGACAAAAACGGGTACATTGTTAATTTGTATTCAGGTGATCACCCTTTTGGGTACATAATAGTTAATATACCGCTAAAAGTTGTAAAAGTTTATCCTGGAAAAAGTCACGCGAGCTTGGAAATACCAGTATGGATAGGGTTAGCTCTATGGAAGTTGTAACTATTACTTAAAGAAACACTAATGCCAGAGGGGTCCCCAGTATGGATAGGGTTAGCTCTAGGGAAGTTGTAACTATTACTTAAAGAAACACTAATGCCAGAGGGGTCCCCAGTATGGATAGGGTAAGCTCTATGGAAGTTGTAACTATTACTTAAAGAAACACTAATGCCAGAGGGGTCCCCAGTGTGGATAGGGTAAGCTCTATGGAAGTTGTAACTATTACTTAAAGAAACACTAATGCCAGAGGGGTTCCCAGTGTGGATAGGATAAGCTCTATGGAAGTTGTAACTATTATATAAAGAAACACTAATACCAACTTTTTTGCACTTATTTTACAGATTATCATTGTAAGTATATTATACATATGCCTGCTTTAATATGCTTCTTTGTGTGCTTCACATTTTGCCAAATTATAATTACTTTACAGAGTAATATCTCTTTTTTAATTTTAATCTTTCATTACTTTATGTTTCTTGACTTACTGAATACAAATACGTGTCATTCATAATCATAATATCAATCCTAATTGTATTAATCTTTTCTCATGTTCTGTACTACAGGTATTACATACTGTATGTATTGTCTGAGTACTATATTCTACATTAAACTTACATGAAAAGTGTGTAATGTTTCAGTTTATAAAAGTTACATAATGTATGTTACTAGGCTTGCACGCTGCATCTTCTACACCTCGCCTATGTATCTTACTCTATCCAATACATTTTTGTAAGAATGATTTGTTACGACTGTTTTCAACTTTAAATATATTTTTGTTGTGCACTATTTGCAATATATTTTCTTGCGTATATTTTTCTTTATAATATAAACTTAATATTTGGATACGTTTTACTTGGCATATTCGGATTTAATTTCTTTTAATCTAATGTGAACTCAAAATTAATATACACAACGGACATCTTCAGATAAATTAAAATATTTGGTTAATTTTATTCAACATTATTCCTAAATTAACTAAATAGAAACTTAAGTGTAGATAACTGTATAACCATATATTTAACTAAATAAACTTTATAAATGAACAGGAAGATTATGGTAAAAAACGTGTACGTCGTACTGATGTAGGCTTAATTTGGCAAAATTGTACAGCAAAACTTAAAGAAATTTAAGAATGTTTTCAAATAATATGATATAAATGTCTGGTAAATTATTCAAGAGGTAAATGGAATTAAATAAAAAGATTAAATTACATTTAACTTAATTATTTTAATCCTCTATCATAAAAAAATCAGAATTCAAGCTATTTCAGATATGTGCGATTTAAATTACAGTTAATTATATAAATTTTGTCTGTGAATGAAATATTTACAGTGAATTGAAATAAAATGAAAGGTGGGAAGTAATTTTAAAATAAACAAGTTTTTATAGAGTAGAAATTTAACTACTTAAGAATTGTTGAATTTGAGTTGTAAAATTTGGTTTGTTCAGTTTATAATTCAAAATAAATGTTAATAGTGATTGTTAATTGACATTAACTAGCTTAAATGTACTAAAACAAAAATTATAAAACTCATAATATTATGCCAAATTTCGTAAAAAAAACTTGGGTATACAAAAATTTTGTTATTGTGTTCTACTCAGTAACCTATTCCAATCCAATAAAAATTATTTCTGACTATATTTACACAAACACACTTCTTCTGCTGGATGCTCTTTCCGTAGTGATGGAATGCTTGAATTTCGTGGAGGGCCCAGACCAGAGGAATCGACGGTGAAAATCTGGCTCATTATGAGCGAAGACTTTGAGAGTTTTGGTCATGAGAAGGTTCACATCATCAGCAAAGGTAGATCTTCTATTAATCCGAAGAAAATCTCATATTTATTATTACATTATTTTTAGTTGCGTCTAACTTTATATAATTTTTCAAGGAATATTAACAATCAAATAATTCTTTGCTTGGTGTTGCAATAAAAATGTCAAAGTTTTATATTTTTGTTTAATATATTTACCGATGAAATATGATTACTTTTATTTTAAATTTAAATGTAATTTTAAACTTAAATTATGCGAATATAAAATAAATAGTAGTAATAAAATAAAATAAGAAGTCAGGAGCTCTTGCTGCTATTATTGGTGTATATTGCGAGCTTTCGGTGTAAAACACCCTATTCATGCAATTATAAAATGATACAGTAAGTGAGAGGTACGGAGTGAATTGCTATATATATAGTTACATAATGTATAATAACTGTCAGATCGTCGTTGTTGCAGGAGCCAATCAGAAGAGAGAAGACAATAGCAGCAAGAGCTCCAGACTTCTTATTTTATTTTATAACTAGAATGCTGCAGTGAGCACACCAATTCATCAAATAGTAGTAATTGTCGAACACACGACATTAAAATGAAATATTTAATTTAATTCTAATAGAGAAATACATTAATATTTATTATTAAGTATGAATATATGTTTATATTTGATAAAATATACAATTATAAAATAATAATTTTACAAGAAATGGTGATTCATTAAATTTTAAAAACTTATTGCAAATTAAAACGTTTTGTCAAACTTTTTGTAGTGAAATAAAAGGTCGTGAATAGAAAGTTTTTAAAATTTTCTATTTAACGCTTTTGTATCTATTTTATTGCACCTTGGGATTTTGATATACTATCACCAGTTATGATCGTATTACAATACAATAGCATATAACCTGTTTTAAAGTGATTATTTACTTTATTTCTTAAAAGTTTTTGTTTTAATTTACAATTGCAGAGAAAAAATAACTAATGGTCGCAATTAAAAAGTTAAATAGAATAACTAGTATATTATTTTGTTGACAGATGAACATTATTTATTACATTTGCATCTTTAATGTTGTTATAGATTTGAATCCTAATTTGAAAATATATTTATTGAAATATTAATTGAAATAATAAAATACTAATTTATTTACAATATATGTTACATTTTATGTACAAATTAAATTAATATAATATTCATTTTAATATACCTTATTATACAGTATGCATAATATTAAATATATAGGCCATACTGCTGATTTTGACCGCCTGTGAAAATAATGTTATTGAGTTACAAAATAGTTGCGTCATAGAGTTATATATACTCATTTATCTTTCCACGTAGACTTACTAGTAATCCTTTAAGTCTATGGCTTTCCATAATCTTAAAAAAAATAATTAAAAGTTCCAGTATTGAATCAATATTGAACATTATTAAATTCCAGTTTATATAAATCGATAACTACGATCATCAATTACAATTTAGATTTTTGTAATCATGTCTGCACAAAGGAAAATATGTATTTTTTAATTGAAAGTTTGCGACGCGTTGATCTGAATGCCACTGAAATTCATTGTATTACAAGGGCATCTTGGCCTGAAGAAGCCTATTCTGTTCGACACATTCGAAGATATGTCAAGAATTTCGTGGAGAATCCTGATGATCGTGTTATCGATTTATATAAACTGGAATTTAATAATGTTCAATACTGATTCAATACTGGAACTTTTAATTATTTTTTTTAAAGATTATGGAAAGCCATAGACTTAAAGGATTACTAGTAAGTCTACGTGGAAAGATAAATTAGTATAACTCTATGACGCAACTATTTTGTAACTCAATAACATTATTTTCACATGCGGTCAAATTCAGCGGTATGGCCTATATACATATATAGAGGATGTACCTAATCATTTCTTCCAATGACAAAGGATAGTCATGACGACAATTAATCAAGTAGGTATTTACGCGTCTCGATGTGGCAGGAATCATGTAGAACAAGGAAAAGTGTTACTTATCGACAGACTTCATTTAATTTCTGGGATCCTGCTGACCGTCAGCTGAGAGGGTGATATACCATCGTCTTCCAAACTAAAGGTAATACAAAAAATGTCGTTTTCAACGGACTTCAATATTTTGCCATCCTTCCTAAGATTTGTGCGGTACATGGAAAGTAAATTAGCATTCCGTATTTTAGCACACTGACGAAGCCGTTGTGGGAGATGGTTACAGCACTTCTGGGTCGATTACATGGGATACCGAATCTATCAAATTTACGAGACGGTCCTGAAAGAAATGCTAACTCTTGAAAATTGTGTTGATTTCAATCCTAGTCTTCCAACAGTAGGGCAAACTGACACGGAAAGGCGTTAGTGTAGTGAATCTCCAAAACAATAAACCAGTAATCTTTACATCATATGTTAACTGGGACCGAGAAGTGATATACACAACTTGAAAGAAAAAATCTTAGGATCGTGATTGTGATAACGTGATTCAGCAAATTTCCTCTAGGTTTAGAATTTATCTTGGAGATCAGTCACCTTCCCATCGTTCGCATAATCGAAAAACCTATTAATTCACTGTCGAACCGATTGCAAAGATTGTTAACGAATTATTATATCAAGTATAATATTTCACACATCAAAAATACCGCTAACATCATAACCAACGCACTTTCGTGAAACCCTTACAATGACCAACTCCAAGGAAAAGTAAGCAAAACACACTGTTTTCTTTATAACGTAGTCTACTTAACAATTTACCTTAGATTTCAGAAGCTACTTTAGCAGATGATACATTGGTACAAGGAGAGACAGTTGGGTTTGAAAATTATGAACGTTACAATTATTAAGCATATTATAGTATGCGTGACGAGCTGCTATCTGTTTCACTCTGCAATGGAGATAGATGTTAGCATGCCCACGAGGCTGAATATTCGTGTCTTAAAACCGTACATGAAAGCAATTGCAGCACAAGGAAAATTAAAAGCAATATAAGAAGTCACGCGTACTACGGCCTGTAATGGATTCAGAGATTTCTTGCTAACCACGTGAATGTAAGGCCTGCAACGTTTACCTGAAAAGAAGGGACACTGTTCCGGAATCTCAACCATTGTCGAAGGTAGTTTATTTCACTTGGCCTTCAGAAATCCTTGATAACAAAGTACTTTTTTAACCGTGATTAACCTGTACGCGTGGTATTAATAATCACGAATATGAATCCATTATCTTCCCACTGTGCTAAAGTAAATAAGGGCTGAAATTATGAAGGAAAATGTAAAGCTCCTTATAAGTCCCACTTACACAGCCAATAAAATTGAGTAATAAATCTACTGCACTCTATTGCCAAACCACTTAAACATGGGCGGCAATAAAGTTGAGCAATATTGTTTGACAATGTATTTGCCCGTTTAAGCTCTTCGGCAACTTTTTGGGGAAAATGTTTTCTTCTTGGAAAATAGAGCAGTGTTGAGTATTTCTCGGCAAATTTCTTATATAAACTTTTCTGATTGACTAATTGGTCACTAATTATTATTTGTTAATTTACTTTGAAAAATCGGTTTTATAACAGAATATTTAGTTACGCGCATTCCCCGTCATAAATCCTTATAGTAGTAGGGAAAAAGTGGCACGGTCACAATGCGTGGGCGGAGGGGGGGAGGTGCAGAGTCATGCTCAGATGCACTTTGAGTCCGGTGCACTTTGAAACGACTGGTGCGTGGGAGGGAGGGGAGGTTGTACTCTCGACCAATCACGATCAAGTACGGCCAGCCAATGACAGAACAGTAAGAGAATATAAGGAATACTTGCGGCTGTTTTAGTCGTTCTACTTTGCTTCGCACACGTGTACGGTCGTACACTCGTCTCTCCACACCATGCAATACACCGACAGTGATTGTGAAGAATTTGAAAATTTTATTAATGATCTTTTCAGTCTTCCATCTACAT
>JAYRBW010065240.1:0-28926 GCA_036023295.1 Invenusta paracnida | reverse complement strand
TTAAAATAAAACAATTTTATAATGACGAAGATTTACAACGCAATGCATATGAAATCAATAAGAGTCAATACTCTATGTATTACTGACTATAATGTTTAAATACTACCTTTTACTTTTATAAGTTGTAATTGAAATCTAGCACTTTTATTTAGAAATTTTTTACAAAGTATAATCTACGAAAGTTTTATATAACACTTGCCTAATTTTTTAATGTGCCTAAAAGCGACCATTAGGATCAAAATTTACCCTTATCATTCGAACAAATGCTTATTTTAAAACTATATTAGTACAGAAACATAGAAAATTCAACTTTCTCAACAAAAAAATATTATATTTTCTTTTGCAGAAGTGCTAAAAGGATATGTTGCCATATATTGCCGTATTATTGTTGTTTATAGCGTTGTAATAGTTAGTAGCACTATATTCGTAATATATTATATTTTATACACTGTGAATTTAATGTTTATCTTATTACTGCATATCTACTTTTTGTGGATATTGTCCACAACACATTGTAATCTATATTTTTAAATAAGATATTTTTTATTAAGATATACATTCACTAAAATTACCTACTTATGTTGCAAAACCATTATTCAAAAGAATTAAACGCTATCATATCATTAATGAAGTATTCATAGCCATATTCAGCTTAATCCGGTAATTTTTACGCATTGAAATATTTAGTAGTATTGCTGTATTGTAGTAATACTGTATGTTTTCTGAAGCTATGCTAAACGTGTAGTCTTTGATCATTAAAATTAAATTATATTTAAACAGATTTTATTGAACGTTTATTTTCCCCTACAATTTTACAATTTAATTAAATAATGGACTGTATTTCTCATCTTAGAATTACATATTATTTAGTAGTGAAAGCCAAAATTAATTTTGAATGAACCATATAAAATTTCACATTAAGCTTGTTGGGAATTAGCTGTCCTTGATAATTTATTTTTGATCCATATTGATTCAATTAATTTTTCAGGTGTATAAAAATTGTGCCGATCTAGAAAATCCTGAGCAAGCAGACATCTGTCTTGAAATAAGAAATTCAGAGGCAAAAAGGTAAGTTGATTTTGTCTGCTTAATAGTACCTATTGCGTCATATTATACATATATATATTTTAATTAAATTGAATTATTTAAAAAATATATGAATTAGGTTAACAAAATCTTGCTTGTACCTAAAATCAACTCGATTCCCTGATTCTTAAACTAAACTATTCAATTAACCACTAACAAATAAGCTAAAACTCGGAAAATAAGGGTATAACCGAATGTTATCTACAATGATCCATTGAATCAAATATATTACCAATTAGTGATATTTCATATTCTCATTTTTTATTGTAAAGCTATAACTTTTTTCTTACTAACTGGCATATGGTTATTCAAATATATTTCCACACTATTCGCCTTAAACAATTTGATTATAAACAAATTTACTTATAACTTTTTAGAATTTATTGAATGATAACCTTTTTGTACAATGTTACATCAGCGAGACGACAAAATTGAAATCGTATACTTAAAATGTACTTAATATTCTTATTAAATTTTGAATTTTATCGACTCATTATGATTTTAATTATAGTTTTTTAGTAGTATAGTAGGTGTCCGTCTACATACCTTCTTTTTTTCAGTGTTGTCTTCACTGGAACTGGTCTCATCTACAGTCATCTAATGCCGCGCATCTACCCGGCCCTGTTCACACTGTACGCTCTGCAAAATGAGGCCAAAGACCGAAAATACATGGGTTACATCCATAAGTTGAACAAGCAGTCGGATTTCGCGCTCTTCAACTACTTGGATATCAAAGAGTAATAATTCTATTTGTTATGCTATGATTGTAATTTTAAGCTAATTCTAGAAATGCTCATTCGATATGAAAGATCTAGTTTTATTACCTGTTTAAACAGAAGCTTTAAATATTGTTTATTGAGAAATTGCACTAATATAATTTACCTTAAATTTTCAATTTGATTAGTAATTGGAACGTATTTTCTAAATTATTGCGAATATCTCTTTGCAATTTAAATTTAATGCATATTATACACTATAATAATACGAAATAAAAGTAAAATCATGCTGTTAATTAATTAATAATGAATTTATTTATCTAGATAGTTTATTTTTAGTAACATTAACAAATGTAAATATTTCCATTATTGAAATCATTTAGTACCTAGTTTAATATTAAAATATTTATGGTTTATACACATACATCTGTATGTTATTACCATTCTGTTATGATTTGCCTAACGTAACATTTAATCAGGTATACTCTAAACAAATCACCTTTGCTATAGTGAGATGGTCGTCATTCTTTTCGGCATAATAGTTTAACTTTTCTAATTCAAATTACAGATTATATTTTATAGTTATTTATCAATTTCAGGGACTTACAACTCTTTGAAGATGGATTGGCCCTCTCTGGCACTGTGAGTTTTCCCATTTTGTTTGCTTTGTTTATTTAAAAATGTCCTTGTATTAATATTGTTCTTTGATTGATCAATACTTACAGAGATCGGTTTCAACTTGCAAATCCATCTACAGTGATGTTATGGAAATCTTCAGAAAAATAAGGTATGTTAAGTTTACTTGTTTCTGCTATATGTTGACGTTTACTTTGAAGATAACTCTTTTGTTTTGTTTAGCACTGCATTCTGCCCTGAGGACAAATTGATGATCGTGGAGAAGTCTTTTCAAATGCTGACAAGGGTATATTAATATATATTCCTCTTGACATTATTTTTATTTTTATTTGTATACATTTACTTTTTTATTTTGCGTACATCGAGTTGTATATTTTTATTCACAGATATTTGAAATACTAAGTATTTCTAAAGTATTGCATGATTAGGTAGCAATAAAACATTAGTACAATTAATATTTTAGTTTCAATCATTTTGAGGCCGATAATTAACTTAATTAATTACCTTAATTAATTAAAAAAGGCTGGTATTAACGTATTCATAACTAATAAAATTGTCTAAAAATATAATTTAATACATTTATAACTAATGTACTGCACTACAAGCTCATGAATTGTTTCACAGATATTAGTTTATCAAAAGTATATTTAATAGAAACTTTCAAATAGCAAAATAAGAGCTTAGTGACATGTGATAATAAATTAGAAAACAAAACTTTTTTATTCTTTCTCTATATAATTAACAAGTCTAATACATATACGAGTATATTGTTTATCCTGTCGATATCAACAAACAGGTTGTCCGGGAGCGCATGCCCTCCTTCACTTGGAGCATGGACACTCTGTTCCCGATGTTCCAGTTCGTCGTCATCCGCTCTCGGGTTCCTAATCTGGGTGCCGAAGTTCACTTCATCGAGGATCTTATGGAGGGCCATCTCACTATGGGCGAGATTGGAGTCATGTTCACCACTCTACAGGCTTGCTACATTCAAATAACCCGGGAAAAGGGCCTCTAAGCTCAAGTCTTTTCTGGGCCAACCTTGTATTCAAATTGACAAGTATCGATTGTCACGTTATTTACTTCATTTCCATTCCTAGGATTTTGTATATAAACATGCGTTCTAACTTTCCTGACTTCATATATAATGTGTGTACTCAATCGGTAGATTATCAACCATGTTTTCTGTGATAATATGCGTTACATTATTTGGATTTATTATAAATTATCAATCTGACTACTGAAGTTAAAATGCTTTGGAAAAAATTAACACTAACTCTTTGTCTGTTTATCGACAGTGTTGTCTTAAAGCAGTCTGTCTACATCTTTGTCTACATTATAATATATTCTCAGATCTGATTGTTTATTTTATTGTTTTGATTCTATTTCTTTTATTTAGTACGCTTGATAGTAGAGCTCTATGTAATTGGGATTGTTCAGAAATTAAAATTCTTTATTATTTTCAAATAAACACCTTGTTTTGAAAGTTTTATTGGTTTTTTTCTATTATGCCATCAGGTGTAATTCTATTTTCCCCAAGCAATCATGTTTAGTGATCACTATTAATTCTTTCTTTCTTTAATATCAACATTTAATTTATCGTGCTTTCTGAAACTATTTTACTATATTCGGTTCTATGTATAGTCATTCTTTCTCTTATCTACGTAGTTGGAGTCTTTCATGTGCCTCGACATTGACTTTGTGTTTCTTATATACTATTTCTCACATAGTAAAAAATATATATATATATACTTTACTCAGTACTATTTCTATCCTATCCAGTTATATTGATTTCCTGTATTGATGAGTATTTTTGCCGTTAAAATCATATATTCATTACAGTTTTTTTCTGTTGTGCTTTCCTGATACATTTACTTTTATCAAAATTTCTCGAGTGAATTGTACTGGGACTACGTAATACTACATATTATACATATTATATATAGTTGTGATTATTGTGTCTTGTCTTTCAGTACTGCATACTGGCGTACAGTAGATATTTTTAGCTGTCTTTTTGCTTATATAAAATACATATATACAATATTACATTCCTTACCTGATTGTTACTTCATTATGTATTGTCACCTACTGTTTTGATTTTAATAAAATTTGTTAGATACTTATCCTATGATATGTGTGTATCATTTATTAAACTCCATTGACACAGTTAATTAAAATCCATCGTTCAATGTGTTGTTTTTACTAAAAACTAATTTTATGTTTACAATAAGTCCATTTTCATTTAGTTGTAAATATCGTAAAAGCATTCGTGATTCGAATTATTCGTTGTTATCATTTAGTTTTTAGTTTAAATATGAACTATTTTAGAATTAAATACTTAATTACTGTTTACTATATTATAAAATGTCCTTGTGTATGGTTATACTCAAATTCACTAATTTCGGATTTATTTTTCACTTAATGTCTCACTTTCAAACCAACTAATATATTTTCTGTAAATCTTTTATTTGCCTGCACACATTAATATCTTTATTTGACTCACATATACGTACTATGGGGTAGCCTGTCATTTTTGCTCAGCCTGTTTTCAAATGTCCTTTCATATTAGAGTATGTATATCAAATGGTTTTTAATTATTGCCACTTTCAGCAAATCGCTTTATCCAATATAGCGTCAAATTTTTTGTTTCTTTAATCTAACCGGGTCGTCAACATATTACATTCTAATTCTTTTACTTTATTCTTTAAAAATTAACCGTTTTGCATCAGTTTTTTCTTATTTATTACTATGATTTGTAATTATATTTGTTATAAACTTAATATTGTGTTCATCATTTTACTAATTCAGTCTTTACGTGTGGAAACATCCGGACATACAATCATTATCTGTGACCATGGAATTTACATATGTTAGCTAATCGTTAAGCGGCTCTGAAATTGAAATGTAAATTTTAGGACATTCAATGTTTGTATAAATTTGTCTTTTCTATGTAGTCTTCATATCATTAAATATCTTAAATATACAGCTTTTTCTGGTTATTATATTTGAATTTTTCTTTATTTATTAGACCATGTACTGTTTTATAGTGTGTTTGATATAAATACGCTTACACGACATTATAAACTCCTGGACAGTAGTAAGTTCAATATACCCCAAAAAAATATAATTAAAAATTTGCCAAACTTTACTTAAATTTTATTGCCATGTTTTATTAGTCTTATATCTATATCTATGTATATATATATATAGTTATACCATAGTTATCTGCTTCACATAAATATATTTTAAAAAGCAATACTTTTCTCCTGGACTGAAGGTCGGGGTTGTCCACTGGAAGGCCTTGAGCGAATATAGTGTACAGCCTTGTTATCCTCTTCAGGATGTTTTATTTCAATGTAGAATAGGGGCTTGAATTAGACAACTACCTTAAATATATTTAAGTGAAGCAGACAACTATGGTATAATTATATTTATGGATATATTTTTATATGCTCAAATACCTAGGTGTACATATCGCATGTACAAATATTGCATCAAGTAATTTTTGTAGATTACCTTCTTTTTTCGTTGAACATATAATACTAATATCTTTAATGCGCAACTGTGCTTCAATTTTTCTCAAATTTAGTCTTATCGATAAATGTTCTATATGTTAAAATATTTTTTGTTCGATACTATCCTATCGTTCACCTTTTAACGGCATTATATCAAACTATAATATGCATGATCGAAATCATGAAAATGTGCTATATTTATGTGTTCCTCTACTCGACCAACTCTCTTGTGTGTTAATCTTTTTTGTGATTTAAAACCGTTTTTGTGGCCGCAAACTGACTGTTTGTACCCGTAATAATTTTACTATATTTAATTGACTCGCACTGTTTCAAGTTTTCTTTTAATAAACACTTATTATTATTATTATTTAAGATTTTCTAGTATTTAATAAATATATAACAGTATACGCGGTGCTTCTGTATTATATGTATATACGCATTTTTGTATAGAATAGCCACAACCATTTTATTGTCAGTCAAAACTGTCTCAAAGTTTAAACTAACTATTAACATAATATGGTACATATAACTTATTTATAAATTACCTATTAATGGAAATAATGTTTTTAATAAACTATTTAAGTAAATGTCTACTCTTGTTTGAAATGTGTAAATACTCTTATTATTATTTTGTTAATTTATAATATTGATCTCAAGAATAATTCATACTTTAAATATTTAAATTATTTATCGAAATCATTTCAACCCCCGAAATTTTTGTATTTGAATTAATATAATCAAAAACAGAAACCTTTTAAATGTAAATATTGTATAATATGTTTGTACAAAAATATTTTATTCATTTTGTATAAAGATAAGTTTAAACAATGTGACCGGAAACATCAACTAGTTTACATTTAATGTTATCAGCTTGTTTTGGTGGTAATATCAAATTTTGATACTGTATTGTATGTGATGTGTTCAAATAAAAAAATTACTATTGGTAAATAAACTCGTTGTTTGGCTGAATAAAGCAGGAATCTCATTAAATAATATTGTCCAGTTTTTACACTCGCTAATCATAACTATAACATACATATGTATATATTATGATAATAAAACATAACTTACTTTAAGTGAGAATTTTTGAACTGAATTTTTGTTTTTGACACAAATTTTGATAATAAAATTTGTTGACAATGAGTGAGGGTTGTGAAATTTGAGAATAGTTTTAGACTATCCGAGTGTGTGAAGGATCCTCAAAATAGGCCATTTCAAGGCCCTCTTCATATTTTATGGTAATGTTAGTGTCTTTGTCCTCAATGGGCGCGAGACACTCTCGCATGAAGGTGCTGTCTGTCTCTGAGGTAGCTGATTGGCGTCTTTCCAGCCCTTCTCCAACCTTCCCATCCGCTGGAAGCATTGAAGGAGTAACTAGGTCAGTGGGTGGTGTGGACTGCGGATGCTTAGCAGCGTGGGCATTGATAATGTCATCCCAGGCGTGGTTCTCGTTGGAGCAGAAGTGGATCAGAGTACAGTGGTAGATGAGTGTCAAAATGAGTAGGAAAAACATGCATCCTGCAAAGAGGCACAGAGCTAACACGATGTTCTCCGACTCTTTAACTATCGTGGGATTAGCGCAGTTGATCCACGCCATTTTTGCATTTAATATACTCCGCTTTGAGAAACTTCTAAGCTACAAAGTCAGTGATTACTAAAAATATCAAGTTTAGTAAAGATTCGTTTTCACTTTGCCTTCTTCTGGCTCTGTAATACATACAATGTGTTGTATGTATAATTCTTGTGCTGTTAAACACGGAAAAATTTTTTATCTCAAGTTTTATTGATTATCTATATATATACGAAGATTGGCGATTGACAATGACTATAATTCTCCCACATTATGTGTAACTTGTTACACACTCATACATACGAGAACATTACTCAAGACCTTTATTTCTTTTCTATGTGCATTCTTTATTGCTTTTTAATCGTGTGTTTAATATTGCAACAACTGCATGAAAGTGCCTCCAGATGTTTTCCCCTTCAAATATTGATTAATTATGTGTAATTATATACATATATTAATAACATTCAATTATTGAGAGTAAATATCGTACGCTATTTTATGATATTTTAATATTTTTAATCGAAAATATTAGCTATAAATTCTAAATAATGTCAACACTTAGAAATATTTATTGATTATTTTTAACTAAAATTGTTTATTTAGATATTATACAGTAGCAAAAAATCAGTATGTTTACCCCTGTACTGTATACATACTATGTATATGTACTATTTTTCTTACGTTATAATACCTATTCAAGATATCTCATTTTGTTTTAGAAATACGCGATATATTATTTCACTACTTCTAGTAATATATTCCAGATATAAATATTTTTACTCGCCGATGTTTTGACATATTTCGTTTACTTATTTACTGTGTGTTATTACCTATATCGTGTAATATATATATATATATATATATATATTATCTTTTACTTTAATATATATTTATACCACGATAACAATTTCCTCTGAAATAATTTGAACTTCTACGTACATGTTGCATTAATGGTTAGAATCACAAAATGGTCAGCTAAAAAGATAGTTGTATACACACACTACAGTAAGTTATTGCCTATAAATTTATTTAAATTTAACAAAAAGTATAATGAACTTGAATAAATCAGTTTACTTACGGATTTTGTCTATGAAAATTGTCGTTAAATCGAAATTAATACTTAATAAATTGTCTCTAATTAAATATATATGTATATTTAATTATACTTTATAATAACTAATTTTTATTATTAAGAATATTAAATTAATTGTGCTTTATTTGATAGTGCTATTGTGACTATATAATATGTTTTAATTTAATAATAGGCTTAGATGCAATGAAAGCTTTACTAAAAACGACTCAAGAATTAGGATACTAACTATAAGGGTTCACTGGTTAAAAATTTGAAGTGCTAATCGATTTTTAATTTATATATTTTTATATGTACGTGTCCCAATTACTTCGAAATGGGTCTTGCTCCTTTTGGTTTAAGTCCAACTTAATATACTAATAAATTGTAAACACTTCCAATTTATAGTCTGTCCATACGTGCTATTTGACCTTTTTATACGTGTAAGCTTTTGAGTTAAAATACATACATACGTCAACTATGAGAAACAACATTTTTTACATGTTTTATTTTTTATTTATATGCAGAAATGACCTATAGACAACTGCGGTGTAGATAGCTGCTAAGCACACAAACCTTGGGACGAACAAGATGCCTCGTCAGACTCACCCAGAACAGGAGATGGATTGTGTTGTTCACTGGTTCGACAACTGGAACCCTGAGGAAAAGCATCAGTTTGCTCGCGAGCTCCTCATTCTTGCGGTTCCAGACAAAGTCTGTCTTCTCCTCGATCAGTTGAATAGTTCCAGTTTTTCACTGGTCGATGAGCCCGTGTGCCTCTTTCGCTGTCAGATAAAGCTAGTCCGTGATTGGTGCACAGCCTGGTCCAATGCACGTCGAAATCAACTAATGGAACGATTGGAAAAGGTTGATCCGGCCTTCGTCTCCAATTTTCAGCACATGTTGGCTGACACTAGTGGCATGGATTAACCAAAATGCCGCTATATATTATCTTAAGCCCTTGTATAATCATTATAGAAAAAAAAGTACACCGCATATAAACCCATTAAGGATTTAATCATTCAAAATATTATATCTAACATCTAGTCTAAATAATTTGCTTCGACCTAAAACATTTTTAAATTACCTACACATATTATTATATTTTATATTATATGCTTTAGCTTTTTGCTAATATTCTATCAATAATACAATATTAAAAAAATATTAAACTTTCAAACGAAGTATGCATTAATACGCATTTTTAAATATTTTTATAATTATTTCTTAAATTCAGATATTTGTATCATGCAAAAACACGCGCACATCGATTCAATCTGTTTATCAATATTAGTTCTATCTTGCTGATAATATGAACATATGCACGTTTATATATTATACAGACCTGTATAACTATGTAAATCCTTTTCTTTCTATGTATATATATATTATTTTCTATTAGTGGATACTATGCATTTTATTATAATTATTTTACTCATGAGGAGCATTATTGTTCACTTACAGTATGTAGCTTATGTATCAAAATTAAAATCACCATAATAATTACCTATTTGTTAAAAATAATACATAAATCATTAATTATTATACTATTTTATTTTTTAAATGTTTTGTCTGTGCGATATATAGTTATATTGTACCAAGATTTTTACTAGGATTATCAGTCATAATAATATGTTTAACACATATTTTATATATATATAGTTTAAAAAATAGTTTATTTTTTATGTGTTATTTCATTTTAGAATTATTTATAGCTATTACAAAAAAACATAGATATTGATTTATTTTCTGTCTTTTACGATTGATAATTTTCCTATATTTATGACAATAAATATACTAATACTAATTGTATTTTTTACTCCACATTGAAGAATGCGTATTACATTTTTAAATAACAATCGGCATTTTTAATAATAAGAAATATTTTCCAAATTCGCTTCGATTATATTAACAATTGCCAATTAAGCAATATAGTAAAATATTTAAAAAAAAAGAAAACTCAAGGACGTATTTTTGTCATTTACGTATTGGGGTGTAAAAATAAACAAAATATTTACAGGCGTTATTTCCTACCCTAGATATGAAATCTATATATCTCAATTTCCTGCGAAATACAAGCTTATTTAGACAAGTTATTAATAGTGGTCTATTTTTTTCTAAATTTAATGAACTTTCAAGGAAACATTAATTATGTAAAAGAATTGTTAAAGTCGTATAAAATGATATTTATATCAATTAAAACAAGCGTTACGCTTAATATTAGAAAGGTTTGTGAAATTAACATGTAACCAATATTTGATGGGGAAAACTTCAACACTGCCAATCTATTTAGTTCATACTAAAAGTCTAAAAATATGGGGAAAAATTAAGATATTTCTGATTGCACAGAATATGTAAGATTTCCGATTTTGGTCTAATTTTCATAAAAATCCATATTTGTGTGGAAAAAAGTTTACTTTTATATAACATATTTCATAGCAATTCGTTCCTCTAAGTGTTTCCTGGTATTTAAAATAGTAATTAGCCTTATAATTTAAATTCTGTATACATTAAAATACTTTTCTAGCTCATATATATTTTATGGATAAAAGGTCTAATCAATATTGTAAAATATCTAAAATGTGAATTATACAATTTGGGAGATTAATTTCTATTTTAAATATTAGAAAACACTTAGATGAACGAATTGATATGAAATATATATGTTATCTAAAAGTAAAAATAAACTATATTTTGTCTATAGACCAAAATCAGATATCTTCCATATTCTTTAATATTGGAAATCAGAAATATCTTAATTTAATGTTACCCCTTATTTTGGTAGCTTTAGACTTTTAATATATTATTGTATTAAAATCTACATTGATATGTATGTATTATGATTTGTCGTTCTGCCTTACGCAAATTTAATCCAATTGTAATCATCCAGTTAAACTTTCTTTGTCAGTATGTAAATCTTCTATTTTAGTGTATTATTAACTCAAAGGGTAGCCGAGAAACCGTTTAAATCATACTGCTTTTTAATTAGAATAGTAAAAACACTGATGTTAATATTTATCATAAAGAAAAGTTTAAAAAATCTATTAAAAAATAAATAATAGTTAGTTACTACTAATCATTATCAGTCAAGACGAAGGTACATGACGTCAAATATATAAAGAAGACACTTAACTTTAGAAATGTTAGATAATATAAATAATATCGCATATTATAAAATTACATTAAAACTAGTTATACATCATGATACAACAAACATAAAATCACTAATAGATAATCCATTAATACGAGTATAATAGTAGTCATCAAAAATAAGTACAAATGAAAGCAAGGGTTATATAGAACTAGATATTTGTTTTTTGACAATTATATGGATTATTTATTAATGCGATTTTTAGATGTTAGTTGAATCATAATTTAGTTTTAATAATTACATTAATGTAATTTTATAATATTTATTTTCGAATATATTATGTACACATATAAAGTCATGTATATATCCTATATCTCCCCGTCTTGGTAGTAACTACCGAAGCGTCTCAGATTATAACTATATTTTTCAATTGTGGGTTTTTACTTCTATCTTTTTAGATTTACGTTCCCCAAAGTTAACCTCTTGCTCCGATAAAGCGGGATATTGCTTCAAATAACTGATAGGTAATATTTTTCTTCTAGATTACATGAATTTGATATTAATATTATTGAATTTGGTGAAACTCAAACTGCCCCTATTAATTATCAATATTAACATTTTAATATATATATGTAGCCATTAAATTTACATGGTAGTCTAAAAGCAATGTGAAATCTATGCTCCAATTTACCAAATAATGGAAATATTATTTGAACCAACTCTCTGATACCTAATCACTAGATTCAATTATAAGGCATAACAAATATGCATACTTTTAAAATGTAAGAACACTAACTTCATCTATAAAATATATTACGTTAATTTCAATAAAATATTACAACATTAAAACGCGAGTTTTGACCCAATTAAAGTATGAGTCAAACATGTATTTTTGGGTTATGTTTTCCGAACTCATATATAGTTATAAGCGTTATTAAAATGTTACCGAAACTTAGATATATATTTCATGATATTTACAATAATTTATATACAAAGTAGCAGTTATAATTCGAGTCAGCTAAACAAGTACTAACATTTGTTGAAGATATAAAATTGGGAATTTAAAGTAACCAAAATAAATACTACAGCTCATAACATATAGGAAATATCCCCTTTGTGGAATCTAATAATTAGCATTCTGATACTCAGTATCAATTTCTACAGCTCGTCTTTCAATTCATTCAAATTAAATATATATATATATCCCAAAGACCATCTGCTGTTATTAATGCAGTATTTAGTTCTCCGCAGCTTTATACATACCGAGGACTATATACATATTGAGGCCCATATTCATATCGATTCATTTTCACATTTAATTAAAACTACCCAATCTTATTAAATGAACGTTTTCTACAAAATATCGTCCAAAACTAAAAATGCTATACTATAAGAGTATTTTTTGTTTTATATTTTTTTTAACTCATCTATAAATTTATTATTGATGCTCTGATTATGTTTATTAATAATTATGCATTATAACAAGCCATCACTGTGAAGAAATGTCACAATTAGTCCGGGAGCCCAGAAGCTCCAGCCTAATGGAACGAGGTCCCAACAATCAACCCCCTAGATGTTTATAGTACTAACATCCCACATCATGAAACTGAATGTCTGCAGTTGCATAGCCAGTTCTTTAGTACCACCAGACACTTTTTCTAATTTTCCCTATTAAAGAATAGGAGAATTCATGATTTAGATCCAATTTTCATGAAAATGCACATTTTCATGGAAATAATTGTTTTAACATTTATTAATAATACAATGATGAATATTATTTTGTTCGTTTAGTGTTTTCTACACTTTAGAAACAAATTTTGTTGAATAAATTGTTTGATTTATTTTCTAGTAACATTTGAATATTAGTTTTTAAGCCTATTTTAGGAATATTTTTGTTAAAATAGACTTGAAAACTAATATTCAAATGTTTCTAGAAAATAAATTGTACAATTTATCCATCAAAATTTGTTTCTACGTGTAGAAAACACTTAAACTAACAACATAATATGCATCATTGTATTCTTAATAAATATTAAAACAATTATTTAAATGAAAATTGGGTCTAAATCATGAATTCTCTCCTATTCTGTTGGAAAGTGTTTGATGGTACTAAAGAACTGGCTATGCAGCGGCAGACATTCAGTTTCATGATGTGGGATGTTAGTATTAAACATCTAGGAGGTTGATTGTTGGGACCTCGTTCCATTAGGCTGGAGCCTCTGGGCTCCCGGACTAAATAGAGTTCCTAGTCTACCCAACATACATATAGACGCAATGAACCATTATTTTTCAAAATAACGAAATATTATACATTCTCTCTTCTTAGTGTAACCTTTTGTGCCTAACTAATTATCTATAACTTAAAACTATTAATAATATATTGAAAGTGTCTCACAATGAACAGGACACGGGTATTCAGAATTTTTTCAAGGGGGTCGTTCTCATCCTTTTTGTCAATGAAAGGACCTTTTATTTGACTTTGGTATAACAAACACATTTAAAATGCATTGGAATTACTAAAACGATACCAAATAATAGATAATTTTCAAAATCTAGTTAAAATTAACTATAAATAAAAATTTCTTTGAAAAAAAATGAGGACTTTTTGAAAATTTGAGGGGGGGGTTATACACCAAAGAACATAGAGCAAGCTTGCTCTATATTTTTTGGTATACACCCATGTAACAAATATTTATAAGGAAAACTAAGTAACTATCAATCTAATCTTCACTACCCATATATTAAACAAAACGAATAATACATGTCAATAAATTCTTATATTTACACATATCAGAAAATTTGTATACATTATTTTTATATCAGTAAAGAATTATGAAAAAGTTTTTGAATAAACAACGTACATACGTAATAAAAAAATAGTTTACTACAATTGTTGAAGAACAATAATTATGTACATAGAAAACCTATCTGTAAGAGACATATTTTAACAGAAAAATAAAGCTGTGTTTAAGATTAAGGCAAGAATAAACATAAATAGTACATAATGTAAAACCGAGAAATCGCATATGATCAACTAATCAAATAAATTATTTCTGTAAATATTTTAACAAGAATATTGCATTTAATTTAAAATCTGTATGATGTATCATTTACTGTTTAATATCTACAATAGTTTCAGCATAACTATATAAGTTTTTATTTGCACTACATCTATTTTACATCACCATCATACATTTAACAAATTAGGAAGAATTCAATCTGATGGAATTCATATAACTAGAAAAAGTACTAAGTTAAATAAACTTCAATTTATTAAATTACATAAAATTATACTGCATATTATCAAAATAATAAATTTAATTCTGCATAAGAAAATAACTATTATCATCTAAAGAACTGCTCAATTTTTCGGTAAGAGTACTTAGTTTATATAAATATGTATCCCAGTATGTTCATATTTATATAGAAGTGTTCTATATGGTAAATGTCTAAGAAAATTTAAATAGGGAATTAATTTTTTAAGAGCAATATATTCTACTATTTCCACTGTAGATTCATAATTAATGAGAGACGATTAAAATAATTATCAAATTTATAACATAATATCTATAAATTGTCAATATTCAGAGATATTTGAAAGAACATTATGTATTTAAAGTCTAAAGTCTATATGTCAAATACTCTAAAATTTGAATATTTATTTCAGCAAAACCAGTTATTTATTACAATAAATCTTAATATTTTAATGAGATTACCAACACAATTTTACGTCGGTTAGAAAAGGATAACACTATTACGGGTAAAGTTCGGGACAAAAATATAAACACTCACACACGTGTCTTATAGAACAGTTTAGAATTTTAAAATGAAAATAATCATTAGCAAAACAGCCATTTAAAGAAGGATCTGGCTTTAGTACTGAATTTATTTATAAAATAATATAAAAAGGTAGAAAACTTGAACTACAAATGTCACATAATTGAATATCGTGTAGTTGAGGCAAAACCAAAATTTAGCGATAAATTCACCCAAATTCTGTCTCGAATTAACAGCAAACTGTACATAAGTAGCACCATAAGTATACAAAACTCATAAAGTACTTTTTAATCTTAATGTTTAACAGGACGGTATAATTTATTAAACTGAAAAGCGACGATAATTATGAAAAGAGTAACTTAACTATATGTCAATAATAATTCTATCTCAACAAGTACTTTTATTCTTTTGGGATTTGTTCGACTAACATAGAAATATTATAAACTATAACCTCACATTTTATAGTAAACAATGAAATATGTGTGCGTTAATTTTAAATGCAAAAATCTAATAAAATGTGACAATATTTTAAATATGTTTAAAAGATTTATGAGCTAAATATAGAACCGTTCGAATTGATGTAAAAATATCGGAAATATACGATTTGTTTTATATACCATTCGAGAGAAATCTACACTTGGACTACAATATCTATTTGCTTAAAAAATATGAAAAACAAGTTACCATTTATCGGGTACACGATGTCAGATGAACTCAAGAGAAAACAACAAAATCCATAGCTAGTAGGTACAAGGTAAGCAACCAAACATGGACACACGTTAACATATACTCGTAATATACATATATTAATATTATCACATGTATACTGTCTTCATTTTATACAACTGTACACGTAGATAGATAGGCAGTGTTTAGAAAAACTGGGTTGGAATGAAAAAGGGACGAGGGTGCATGATTGATATCAACTACCACCGCCACTACTACTACTATTACTACCGATTAGACAGACAAGTTCTTTAATACACTCAGGCGGTAGAAGCTCAAGATCGAAGTCAACATCGGAATTCTCCTTGACCTGGACAGCAGCGGCGGGGGATGACTGCACCCCCCAGACCTTATAGCGGAGAAGAATGTCGTAGACCTGACTAGCAATCGCAAAATCCCGAACTAACTGAAGGTTCGAGGCCAGGGACAGACGATCGGCTCGGTCTGAGGGTGGAGTCAATAGGGCAGGCTTCTCGGACTCCTTGAAAAACAATAGATGAAAATAGGAGCGTCATTCGGAGGTAATTAAAATAAAACGTGTAATATATCTTTCAACAGTAAACGGTATTTACTTAATTCTTCCCTATTTTGTATCACTGACATAGCTACTCTACTCATTTATGAGATTTGGCACTTTTTCATAAATCCTCTAGACGTTTTCATTTTTAAACATCTTAGTGATATCTTTAAGTTTTAAAAATATTTTAATTGACCAGGTATATAAAAAATTAGAAATATTAAGCATAAATCATGTAGGCGCGCATAGCTATCATTCAAATCAAATAACCACTTACTACTTTTATTTTATCAGAAAAGTATAATGTTGACCCAAAATTGGTAATTTAGTCTAAAATATAAAGAAAATGACATCTTAACCCTATCCTACACAGGTTGCAAAGAGCGAATCGGCCCGCGCTCTTTTGTTTTTACTGTCGTTTTTTTATAAAAGACGTAGTAATGTAAGGTCTGCAAAATTTTCATATTATTATGTTCTGCAATTTTTTAAGCCATTCTTTGAAATTTCTTTAGAAGATTCCAGTTTAAATAAACATATTTGTATTTTTTGCAAAACTTTGGAAACCGAAATTTAGAATAGTAAAAACATAATAATATAATTTTATAGATTTATTAATATATTATAGTATGTACTAGAGATAAATAAGAGATATCAATTATACATTTCTACATAAAAATAAAGCGAAGTTTAAAACATTTTGATTTACCTACATACCAAATTTCAAGGCTTTATCTAAACAAGGGGGCGAGTCGATCCGTCACCTCCACCTGAGTGCATCAAATAGCCCGGGTAGGATAGGCTTAAAAAGCATTTATATTATATCTGGCATAACATAAGTAGAAAGTAACAGTAGTTTAAGAAAGCCCTTTGCTTATCGTTTTAATGTATAAAAGACTATTAACTTATTATTTACCAATAAAAAGTTAGAAAATTTAAAAAAATCAATTTTGATCTATATTGTCAAAATAGCGCAAATTTTGTGGTTGTACCCCTTTATCTTTAAAGAATAATAACTTTTGAATAAAGCATGTTAGAGCACTAAACTATTGCTGCCCCGTTTTTCATTTGTTTAATTGTGATGAAATGACCCTTTACCGAAAAACTGTCTTTTTTTATATGTCCATGCCTATTGTTACCATTAGTTAAATTTTAATTTATTAATACGACAATTTCCTCATTTTTTGTTATAACAAATTTAACCATAGATTTTTTGTCACTTAATATTTATTACTAAAATGTATTACCGATACAACCTTTAAAGGCTGTTTACTATTTTTAATTTATACTATTTTACTTATCACAGTTAAAATCCGGTAAAACATGTGAACAAGAATAAAAACATTTTCTTGGAAATGGTGTCCGTAAATGGTATAATATTTTTATTAATTAATTAAATGACAATATATATAAATATATATTTGTATAATTCAAACTGAGTCACATGCAAGAGCAAAATATACCAATGTACATATTTATACATTTAAATGTATACATATTCTAAAAGAAAATCTTAATATAATTCTGATTCGATCGCAGCACATATGCGAATTTGAATACTTATACCGCATGATCAATTTAAACTCATATTTCAATGCTACAACGCCGAGTTTTAATGCGTTAACACCACATTTGGTTGGCTTAATATCATATTTGATTGTAATAATTAGAATTTGATTGCAATAACACCGTATTTGATTGAATCAACGCTTACATTTGATTGAAAAACCTATAGTAACTACACTCAGTTTACATACATAAATATACCAAATTGTCTATGTTTCTAATACCTACAGTTATTTTAAATAAAAATATATATCCTACACTTCATCCAAATAAAGCACCCGCATATGGATCTCTTATATACATGTCCTTAATACTTTAAAATTTTCTCGATTAGGGTAATAGTCAATTAGCGACACCAGTGTCAAACATTACGTGTTGTCCCTCTACTCACTAAATGAAACAAAATGCGTTAGTACTTTTTATAACCCCTCAAAAACTAAATATAAGTTTCTAGAGAAATGTTCATAAGCCTGATCAAAGGCACACACCCTTTTCTAGAAAACTGTCATTATGACGTGTGCCCGCTTGTCTTTACCTTTTTAGCGCATTTATCATCAAGGAAGTATAGGAACACTGTTTGCATTTGAGTATCAAGTTATGAGGTCACTTATTAATACTATAGCTGTGGCACAATGTATCTACGTCACTTCAGATGTGCTACTTGATCGCATGAGAATATCTCCCTTTGATTAGTATGTAGGTTGTCTTAATAATGCGAATGACACGAATACATTTTTCTATATTAATTTGTACTTTAGGATAATGAAAAAATATTCACGCGGGTTTGAGGCAGTTTCTGCACAATAACCAATATAGCAGCACGTTGGGATCTTACAGAGTCAATATTAACTTTTTAAAGATTTAGCAAAACCGTAAATTTAAATATAAAAAAATGAATAATATAAAAAAACATGGCTTCTGCTTAGAGCTGACCTAACCAATGGCAACCATTTCAACCAATCAGGGTCGAGTTAATAGCATTGCCTAAAGTTTAGTATTTAAATAGTACTTTCCGAACCAGTTATTTCTAATTTTTAAACCAGCTTATTGTTCGTAACTCCTACGGTCGTTCATAAATTTTTTGAACAACTTGAATGATATTTTCTCGTTAATATAATCGAATTAAAACTGTAACCACCAAATAGCAATAACATATAATTGACAGTACCTATACAGGGTGATCATAAAATTACGCAACTGAAAAAATTAATGTTAAAAAACGTTAAATGCGTGTTTCTGTTATAGATTTAATTATGTTATTGTCTCAGGCTCTTATAAATTCAAATTACTATCTATTCACTATCCACTTTAAGCAGTAAGTAAGTTGAATTCAAATTTTTGGACGCAGGATTATTTTGTACCATCGGGGTAATTGTTTACAATTAACACATAAAAGGTTTTCTATAGCTGGTGCCATAAAATTATATTACTTTATTGAAAATCTATTTTAAATGTGTGAAAATGCTCCTAGATATCTATTTTTAAAGCGAAATTAATAATGAAGTAAAATGGTAAGATCTCATAGGCATCTACCTGGGAAGATATGGACGGCGGATTGTCATCAGAGTATTGACTCCCAAAGCTCAAAAATGAGGCCGTCACCCGGCTTCCATTAAACCTCCTGGACTGGGTAGAGGATGGTGGTGGGCCTCCAACAGTAGTGGACTGAGCCTCTGGACTGCCCCCTGACTGTCCCCCATCGGACAGAAGCATCTCCCCCAGATCGCGGTACCTAGACTTGTTCTCGGTGCTCTCAAGACGTGGGAGGCTCGGCCAATCTTGTGAGCGCGGAGAGGAGTGAAGCGGGGATCCTCGGTCACTCTGGGAGAGCGAAGAATCTGGCCGAGCTTTGTTCCCACCAACGGATCGATGAGAGGATGGAGAAGCAGACATTCCAATGAAAGGCGGTGGTGGCGCGTCTTGACTGTCTTCTGCCTCATCCACCAACTTCACTTCCATCGAGTCAAGTTGGGGAGACAAGGGAATATCCTCCATCCCAAATAAAGTTGTTGATTGTTGCTTCTTGCCACTACTTCTACTCCCGTTTTCTTCTTTAATGCACACTGATACTAAAGAAAGAGTATCTCCCTCTCGTTTCTTTACCGAATTTATCGCCACCACTTCCTGTGCTTTTTCTTTTCTTTCGTGTGAATGATCCTGCTCGGATTTCTCATATTTTCTAGAATAATTAGGAGGTGAATCTTCAGCCAAGCTCTCGGTTTTTCTTTTTTTGTGCTTTTTACTTTTTTTTCCCACAACATCACGCTTTCCTTTTGTAGATGCATCAATTGACAAATTACTCGGTTTTTCAGGCTTTGAATTAGAAAGTTCAGAAAAATCTCTCTCTAAAGAACTTGATTTCCTCTTTCGTGATATTGATTCGTAATATTGTTCATCTTTTAAAGACTGCACTTTTTTTGATTTTGAATTTTGATCAGCAATTGATTTTTTATTCCACGAGGGTGATTCCGAATTCCTATTATGCGACTTATCCTGTTTAGAATTTTGCAATTTACTCGTTGCAATAGATGATACTCGAGATTTCTTTTTATCTTTTGTTGATGTAGATTTTTTACTATCTGGGAATTGATACTTGCTTTTGTCTTTCAAAAATTGTACATTTTCAGTGTCTGGGGGTAAAGAAGAACGAATTTCATCAGGCGATAAGGACATATCGTTGTCTGAACCAAATAAAGAATTTTTATTATCAGACGGAAATTCTGTTTTACTTTTAATAGTTGAAGAGAGAGCTTTTTTGTCTTTTGGAGAACATAACGATTGCACGGTATCCTTGGACGGTAAATTCGTACTCTCTGCTGAAAAGTAAGATTGACTATCATAAGGTAAATGCGCTGACCTTTTTAAATCAACTGGCGATGGAGATTTTACCTTTCCAGATAGAAAATGCGATTTCCTATCATCTAAAGAAAACTTTGATATTTCAGGAGACTTCCTTTTCTCTATTTTTATATTCTTAGAGTCAATCGATAAATTTGTTTTTTCCATTTGAACATGTGATTTATTTTCGTCTATTATCATTTGAGATCGAGGTATGTCAGCCAGAGATTTTCGTTTTTCTGATGGATAGATAAAAGGTGTATCATCTTCAAATAGTAGAGGTCTTCTATCATCAGTTGAAAGTGCTAATTTCTTATTATCAACAGGTGACTTCGTCTTCTCTCCTTGAAAATAGGCAGTTTCATTTGCAGATTTGGGAAATTTTAGCTTCTCGCTGAATGTTAATTTCAAATTTTCTGTTCCTTGAGTTTCGTTAAAAGGTAGTTTTGATGCTTTACTCTCGGTATGTAGCTTTTTCTTATCATCTTGAAGATTAAAAGTTTTCTTACTATCAGACACTTTCGTGGACTTCATTTTATCAACAACACCAATAGGAGATTCTGTTTTCCTTTTATCTATCACAGATAACCTATCTTGGGCAGTGTGATGCTGCTCCTGGTCCTCATGGGTGGATTCCGCTGAATCAAACAGTGTGTTATAAACATCCAACAGTTTCGGATTAGGCAAAGATTTTGTTTTCCCAAGACTGTTGGAAAAATCAACACTGCTACTAACTTTTAAAGACGCTAGTGGCAATGTATTGGCAGGGATGGTAGTCTGAATTCGTGTCATCTCAGTCACACTCGGTAACTGAGGTGAAATAGGAGCAGTGGACTGGGGAAGTGAAGTAGGAGTTTGATAAACTGCTGGAGCTAAGTGTTGTTGTTCTGCTTGCAATACAGAAACAACAGAAGGAGTTGAGGTGCTAGTGTTCTGCAGCGGTTGGTAGTTGAGTTTAGACTGGGTAGGCGACCTCTCCAAACTCCGCTTTGGAACGAGAATCTCCTCGGATACTTGGCGGAATTTGGGATGCGATGATCGCTTCAACTCCGAGTCACTCCCTTTCCAGACAACATTGGTGCGCACTACGTGTTCGTCGTCAACCTCCAGAATAGAGGGCGCCACGGGGAGTGAACTATCACCGGATACCGCCGGAATGCCCCCGGAAAGAACGGCGGAAGAAGTGGCATTGTTGCGGTGCTTGCTCGATGACTTGCGGTCTTCTCCTGCTGCCATTCCCAACTCATCTGCCGTCACAGATGCCGTCTTGTGATGGTGGTGATGACCCTCTCTGTCTCGCTCCTTCTTCTTTTTCTTCTTCTTTTTCTCCTTGTGAGAAGATCGTGAACTGTTGCTCATGACGACAGGTTCAACATGAAGAGGAGACAATGGTTGTGCCTGCAGGGATTGCTGCTGATCTAACTGTTGTGACGGCTGTGTCACTACATTGCACTCGGGCTGTTTCACACTCAGTTTAAGCACGATCCGAGGTGGTTCAGATTTGTTGCTGGAAGGGACATCCCCCCGCTCAAACATGTTCTTATTACACACGGGTGGAGGTGGTGAGGGTAACGCAGGCTAAAACAAATAACAGAAAAATCGTTCGTTATAGAAACCTGTGATAAGGATAAAAACAATTAATATATAGTACAATATCTACGTTAGAAGTACATAGTTAGATAATATGTAGTAATTAGTAATAATAATAATTAGTAATCGTGATATTAGAATTAGACAAATTCTGTCATATTATTATGTAGAATATTAGAATACATAAAATTCGACATCTATTTTATAAATAAATATAAATTTTTAAATGAATAATGTCGAAAATATGAAACACCTAACTTTTTTTCATTTAAGAGTTACACAAGCATAGTAAATCATATTAAAATAGAATAAAGAACAATTATAAAACTCTAATATACAGGCGATTAGATGCACCAGATGTATTCATAAAACTTAAAAAGGGACATCAGTTAAGAAAATGAATATAAATATGACATGATGCAAATAGTGAATAGATAAATAAATGTGGATTTAAAATGTATATTAAAAACTGTTTATTACTAAGAACAATAAAATAACTTCAATTATAAAATGGGGACAAATATCAATAAAATAAAAAGATTATGAATGAACATAGAAACTGAGTATTAACAAAAATATTTCAAATCATTAAAATGAAATGCATTTATGTAATCGTCTTCCAGGTAGAGATTTTAGTGCTATATTTATTTGTATACGGAATAGAACGTTCATTCAACCTATACCTATATATTAATTATTGGTACTATGCATATGAAACATCTTACTGAGAAGAAACAGAAATTATAGTTTTTTCTAATTTCCACGTTACTTATTTACAAATTATTGAAAAAGGAATTATGCTCCAACAGAATATTAAGTTAGATATCGCGGAATAGTATATCACATACTTTATCTTCAAGTTCGGGGAAAAAACTGTACGGAGTGAGACTTTCCACGTTATTCGATTCATTAATAGTCTTAATAATCTTGGAAATGCACTGGGTAGTCTCTTCTTCGCTGCATTTCGGAATGACAATCTGATAAGGGAAAAAAATAAATTCAAAGGGAATATATGTAAGTACATTATATATTTGTACATATTTATATATATATATACACATTATGTATTTGAGAAAAAATAATCAATATTACTTTAAAAACACAGCGTGCTCTGACAATGCCCAAATTTCATTGCATAGACACACTTGACAGTTTTGTTAATATAACCAAAAGTAGTAATAAAAAATCAGAGAATTATCTTTAAATATGTAGATGGAAATATGGATATGATTTTCTTGTGTTCCAATAAAATGTATCACCAATATAATATGTAGCTAGTTTTAAAGGTAAAAATATAACTACAACGCATAAACCTGAACAAAACTTAGCACGTGTAATTCTAACAGCACGTGTAACCTAAATACTATATTTCATGAAATCTTTATGAAAAATATTTTCAATTTGATTAAGAATTTTTATGAAGTACGCATAAATAATGCTAGCTTACAAACAGAAATTAATTAATTTTTTAAGTATAAACTGAGACATAATCAACTAAACTCAATGACATCCATAAATTAATTATATTTTTATAATTACTTCAAAAAATATTCAAAACAAGTAAATTAAAAATATGAACTTCCGTTATATATAAAAATTTAATATGGATAAAGTTATACAAATTTCAGCTTTAAAAGTGATCTTGTGGTAATAAAATAAAAAATATGCTATTTAATTAACAATAGAACGATATATAATAGATGTAGCATAACTTTGCAAAAATAGATTAATGTATCGCATCATTAATCAACTATACCGATAGAAGTATACAATAACAATAAAAATGCAACTTACTCCACCATATTGTATTAGCCCTTCCCACTCGTGGGGATAAGGTTCAAGAATCACATGCCTATAAGCGTGGAGATGGTCGCTATTCAGAATAACAATGTTGTAATTGAAAAGAGTAACACGATTTTGAAAGTAAACATGTATCTGCATAACGAAGGTGCCATAGCCCTCTTCTTTAACCTCATATGGTGGACTTTCAATAACTAAAGTAGAAAACAGAACAAATACCTTCGAAATTAATTGATTAATTATTATAAATACTACGTTATAGCTCTATATTTCAACTGATTATTATTTCTGGCAAAAAAATCGAATTTATTTTTTAGGATTAATATTATAATTAAATCTATGTAATGTATAAATGCAAAATATATAATTATAAAATGTTTTAGTCATCACTTAAAAAAATGCAATAATTCGGCATAAAGTTACAAATATATGATTATTGTTTCTACACGTATTTACATACATTTAATAATAATGAAACGCTACAATTTTTAAGTGTCTTCGAAAATAATTTTAAATGTTTCAGGATACTCATCATTTAAGATTTTCAATGAATAATGACAAAGTACTTTATTCGATTTTTTTATATTTTTCCAATGCTATTCAAATAAACTTTACCATATATATATATAATCAATCGATGACTACAACAACGTGTTATCTAAGAAGGATGTTAGGTAATTAATGTAAGATTTAAATTATTTATCCATAATAAATTAATGTTGATCAAAGTTAAAATAATGAAAGTAATACAAATTTAATATTAAATCAGTTGAGATGGTAAAATATCAATAAATTTATTAAATTTTTACTATAAATATACAATGTGTACAATTGAATGCATTACGATTTTCCAACAGAAAATTCAAAATTGATTTGTTCATATATTATGCTTACTTAAATGTATTTATTTGTGCGTTTCTGTTCAAATTAAAAACTGTTTATGTAAAAAACATTTAAAAAAACTACTACATCAACGAATTTACTTAATTAAATTTCCATGGTCGTTTTAACCAAACAATAATAACTCCAAAGATAAGAGAATATCTTATAGATGTTAAATCTTATAAATGTTAAGTTTAATTAATATTTCTTCAAACCAAGAATGTTAATAGTCATTAGGAAACAGGTTTTAATTACTTTAGTGAAAAGAAAGCAATTTCATAACCATCGAACGTCAATAGATAAAAATAACTATGTGAAATTTGTTTTTGTATATATGTAAGTTTATGTTGTATTTTAGATATTTTAACATAAACTAGCCTGTAACATTATTAACAAATATACACATTTGCAAAAACTTACTTCTAATGCAATTTTCAAAGGTTTCGTGTAATTTGAACTGAATACGGTCAACAAATTTGTCTAGGTCATAATTAGGACTCCAACTTCGAACCCAGCAAACCCATTTATGAGTTTTGGTTGGGTGGACTGGATGGGGGATCTTCTGAACTGAGTGCCCTACTTTGAAAAGAATCAATATCTATAAAGAAACAAAATTCAAAGTAAAATATTTCCAAGCATAAAATTTGGATAGCAAAATACAACATATAACTCATTGTAACTATTATACAAAATGATATATTTTAATTTAAAATTATTTATAAAAATTGTAACATGAGGAAAAAAACGAAATTAAGAGGCGTTTTCTATTAAACTGATAATTAATTCATTAATGATCAGAAAACAAAAGAATTTTGAACGAATAATGAATCAGGTAAGTATGTATGTATAATGTTGCTTTGAATAATAATAATATAGGATATGATTATTTCCAGAAAGTGTTTTGTCATTATGCAGTCAATTATAGATTTTTTGTGTTAAAATTTATTAATTTACGAAATTAACATATACATATTTTCAATCGAATGTCAATAAACTGTAATGCCAATATTAGTGTGATATTGTCATTTTGTGAATTAGTACATTAGTACAGTAAGAAAGCATCCTAATTTTAATTAAAAGATAATTTAATTGGATTTATATACTTAGAATATAAGTACAGTATGCATATTTTCATATGACAGACAAATAAAAATGATATGAAATGATATGAAAACATTTTAAATATTATTAAATTACTAGCACAAATTATATACACAGAAACTATAATAAGAAATTTTATGTTTATGTTTTAATGCATAAATCAGTACTTTATTATATGTATGTTAAATAATAATAATATATGTAACGAAGTAGTCATTTATAGACAATATTTTAACATTAAACATTAATTTCCATTAAAATTTAAATAATATGTTCTTATAATATGAATTATTTTAGTAATGATTTTTGTGTGATGCTTCTAAACTTAGATATTTTAAACAAAGATAAAAGAAGTGCAGATTTTTTTCATCATATTTTTTATGTTAATATCTTCATCTTCAATTATATTTATGTCTTATTTCTGCATTTCAATTATGAATAAAAATGTAAGCGTAAATATGTGTTTAAATTACACTATTAGCATAATATATATTTTTTAGTAATTAAAATGTTATTCAAATATTACAATATAAAAAGAATAATCCTAATTTAAAAATATATATATACAATGGTTTAATGTAAAATTTATTAAAATATGTATCTATTTGGCAAGGCTAAAATTTCATTTTTATGAATTGGTTAGTTATTAAAAAAACATGTTAAAAATATTAAGTAAACTCAAAATGCTCTCATTATCATTACCCAACAGAACATTTATTTGCTGTATAGATAAAAAAACTAAATGAATATGAAGTTATATTAAAAATAAGTGTTACTATTTTATTACTCAGATCATGCATGTTTTTATGCTTTTGCTACTATGTGCTTATGCTGTGAGAATAAAATAACATAAATAATTTTTCAATCAATAAATATACATTAAAAAATATATTTCAATTTTTTATAATTTAAAGAATACATCTGAAAGGAATAATAAAGAAGGATTTGTCATCTTGAGGAAAATATGTTTTTATGATTTGAAAATAGCTTATTCCATTGCAAATGAGTAAAAGCTTCCTTTTTATATAAATAATAATGAAATAATATTTAATAAAAGAAATTTCCAGATTTACATAATACACAATGACAAAAATATTAAAATATAAAAATGTTATTCTATTACAATGACCTCTCTGACAAGAGATCTATAATATATTCCTTAAAATAAGAAAATCATGTATAATAACAAATGTAGATAATTGATAGTATTTAAAATCAAAAGAAAATTAAGACAGATGCATTAAAATGGTAAAAGCTTAAGGTAGTTAAGGTTACATAACCACAGGCTGATATTAAACAACAAATAATGAAAACTTATGCACATATCTTAATACACCTCACCAGTATTTATATATGTATTTCAAAACATATGTTTATATATATATATTAAAAATATATATTTATACCCTAATAAGAAACAAATATCTAAAAGTGTGAATTATATTATATAAATATAGTTTACATTAAACAAATTGATTTATAAATGTGGATTGAGCATCCAAAATGTCTCATTATATGATCTGTAAAAAATCTTTATAGAACTTAATATAGAAAATATTAATAAAATAGTTGCTCATGGTGCCACAAATGAAATTATAAAAATAATGTTATCTAACAGATTAAAATAATTATCAAAAATACATTGATAACATAACCAAGTTCTGACAAATTATTGTTGTAAATATATCTGGAAAAATAGTTATGGCCTTGTGAATTTCATAGTTATGCAGATGTGTACAAAAAATACTCACAACTAGAAACTTCAAATTCACAAATGCATATTTCAGTAAGAAAATTCACGAATATTATTTAAAAAAAACATTGGCAACCACAAAAAGATCAATGCGACAAATGCATTGACTATAAGCAAGGTATTGTATCTCAAAATAAATATGAATGAATATATTACTTTGAAAAATGAAACCAGAATTGAGTAATCTTGTGATAATGAAATGGCTGCTGATTATGAAATGCTGATACTTTACAGTAGATGTTCAAGCTGTACTAACTTTATAATAATGTTTGTCCAGTCTAAAATGATTATTTATATGTTCCTGGCAGTGGTTAGACATGCTAAAATCTAAACAAGCCTATTATACATATCATAACAGGGGCGGCCACATTCTCTCTCTATAATGTACAAACTTTATTAAAGGAAGCAAGCTGCATGTACTTTAAAACAAAACTTGATTTGCATTTAATTATACCATATAAAACAATAATATAATGTGTGCTGATATTTATTGACAGAAACGAATGGCAGTCTGGTTTCAAGCATTTTTACTCTTAATTAAATTGATTATATCAATGAACAAAAATCCCTAAAACCCAAACTGAAAAAGTCATTATCTGGAGTGAATGGTGTGGCTCACAAAATCGTAATGCAACTTCATTGTATGCAATGTCCATAGAAGTATTTTTAAAATATTTGGAGAAGGGGCACCCCGAATCG
>JAYRBW010065229.1:0-28926 GCA_036023295.1 Invenusta paracnida | reverse complement strand
TCAAATTAATAGTTTATAATATATAATTTAAAAAAATTCCTACATTATATGGTAGAGACACATGTTTTTATAAAATTGTTAAATTTTTATTTAAATCTGTTAACATGCCAATTTTATAAAAAAATGACGTTTCAAAAATCGTTTTTTGTTCTCCTAAAAAATAAAAAAACGACATATGCCGGTTTTAGGAATCAGTGACGATATGTACATATTATACTATGTATATTAGTTATTTTTTCTCACTTTTTTAATACTTAGAAAATTCTGTTATAAACCTATTGATATTAGTAACATTTATTGGGTGAACTGACATATCCATTGGGGATGAAAGAGGAGAATGAGTTTGTTAAAATGCACTCGCCCAGTGGCTAGTTTTTCAGTATTTCATCTTGAAAATAAAATGTTTATGAATGTTTATTATTCTTGTTTGTTTGATTGAAAGTTTCTTTTATGTTTGAATTCAATTTTTAATTCAAACAAACAAGAATAATAAACATTGAAAAGCAAGGTTAACCTATGTTATATTGTGTTATGTGCATATTGTGAATTTATTTGTTTTTGATTAAATAACCAACTTTTTAACATTTTTACGATAAAAATATGCTATGTAAAGAGCATAAATGAAGATAGCACTTATGAATCAGTTAAATGTTATTTTAAGGTTACTTTATTATTTTTTATTCGTGAAATATGGGGTCAAATTAATATGGTATCATAGATTGAATGAATATTTAATTATAATATAATTTTACCCCTTATATGTTCCACAAATGTAATTGTTTCATTTTAAGTAGGTTTTAAATTTAATGATTTATCTTTTTTATTAATTTTTAAATTGGATTGGATCTTAGTTAATGAGAATCAAACATATTTGGGACTAACCATGTGTAAAATATTTTGGAAAATTGTTATGCCTTAATTCAATTATCAATACTACAAATCTATTACAACATGTGTAGATATTATTATGTTTTACCATGAATGTTTTATTTATGTATAGATGTTTATTTTAGGCAAAAAGTTATGAATATCCAAGATATTGTCCTTTTCCTTATTTTATTATTTTAAACTCACACTGACATGTTTTAGCTATAAATTGTTAAAGTATATTCAAACTAAACCCTTACTATTCTTATTTTTATGAATAATATTATTTTAAATAGTTAAATTATATGCAAGATATAAAAAATTGCATATATTTTTAAATAGTATAACGTTTGATAGAATATTGAATCTGTCACTGCAATTGGCTGATTTGGTTCTTTGTGTTCCAGACGTTTTACTATGGATGACTTAATGAATCAAGGCCGAAGAGATCTTGTTTGTGGTGAATATTCTAAAGCTGTGGAATGTTTCCAAAATGTTTGTGGAACACTGTAAGTATTAAAATCGTAGTAAAATGATATATTTTCTTTTATTTATGCTGAACATTTTCTTCTAGTTCCAAAGAACATGGAGAAATTGCTGATGTTCTCGGAGATCCTTATTTTTATTATGGGTCTGCGTTACTTGAAATGGCAAGAATAGAATCGGGTGTTTTAGGAAATGCTTTGGATGGAGTTCCTGAAGAAGATGACGAAAAGGATGATGGAGATCTCATCGAAAAAAATGATTCGTTGACAGGTATTAAGATTCCTTATTGTTTTGTTAGTTAATACCACTTAACTACATTTGACTTAGCTCATCAAATTTAGATCCAGTATATACACCCCCGCTCATTAAAAACGCCGCCCCCAAAAAATAGCTATTTTGATCATTTTAACATTGTACATGTATGTATTCTAAATTGTACTGCAGTTTTAGGATATACTATTTTAAATATTTTCATTAAAGTTGTCAATGTTTTGGGAATCAATCAATGGGTGGAGGTCCAGAAGAGAACCATTGTCGCGTTCTCAAAAGATAGGGATAAGGACAGGAAACTATTAGTATAGTCAGTGGAACCACCTCTAGCTGCAATAACTTGCTGCATTCGACGTGGCATTGACCCAATGAGATCGTGCATGAGGAGGAATATCCTGCCATGCACGCTGAGTTGCTGCCCAGAGACCATCTAGACCTTGAACTGGCACTGCATCAACTTCGCGTTGGGTGTGGCCCCATAAATTCTCAATTGGATTGAGGTCAGGAGACTGAGTGGCCAAGGAAGTACCTCAATATGCTGCTGTTGAAAGAAAGCATGGGTCATGCGAGCTGTGTGATGTGTTGCATTGTCCTGCTGGTAGGTACGTAAGATGCCTTCATGGCAGGTCTAAGGGTACAAAGTGTTGTTGCAGGATTTCAACATAATCACCAGCATTCAGACCAGTCGACCATGGATTCAGCAAAGAGGATGTGGACCATTGAAAGAAAATGCACACCAAATCATGATGACCACTTGATGAGTGCACTGTTGGTCAAATATGCGGTCTCTGAAGTGCAGTTACACCTTTCCTTCTGACATATCGGCGCTGGCGACTATCAACAAGATGAACTGGACTCTCATCATAGAAGACAACTGCTTGCCACTGAGCTACAGTCCAGTTTGCATGCTTCCTTACCCATTCCAAGCATACTCTGCGATGCCTATCAGCCAGCAATGGCTTCCTACACGTTACCCTACCCATCAGACCAACACTGCAAAGCCTCCGCTTAACAGTTTAAACTGATGCTTCAACACCATGCTCCTGATGCCATCTTTGCCAAAGCTGACGAGCAACTTGCTGAGGATTGGCAGTTGACAGCCTCACTAATGACCGATCTTCCTTAAATAAGTTCTGTTTAAGGTTCATTGAGTTTGTACTGTGTTATGTGTAGTGGCAGTGAACCCCTATTGAGATTATGATTCACCTAATTGCAAGCATTAAATAGCACATCTTAAACTTAATGACTTCCAACAAACTGAAGAAATATCAATACTTGTGGTGAAAGAGAATTAATAGGCAATGCGTATCGTGGTGGACATAAGCAAACTAGGGGAAATATTGTTAACATATAATGCTTAATTCATATGAAACTAATTAAATCATATTAGTCTTATTTATAGTTCAAATGAAATGAATTATTATAATATGTTTATTATTCTATAGGAGGCTGCGTTTTTAATGAGTGGGGGTGTATATATATAGCTATATAGCCTTATAAATTATAAATTATAATATAAGACAATTTTACGATTTAATAAAATAATATAATGTAAGACAATTAAGATAAAATAAAATATATGTATCTATATTAAAAAACACATCTACATATATACATAGCTGGTTCAAAGTGCTTTTATATTGTATTAATAACATCCTTTATATAAGAATCAAACTTCTTTATAAAAAGATACAAAATTATAAGTGTAACACTATAATAGAAACATTGCAAATAAATATGCTTACTATGAAAATTATTTTTTCCCAAACTACACTTAAGAGTAAAAGTTATTTCAAAATTGTGATTGTCGCATAAAAGATAAACTATAAGCTAAGTGAAGGGAGGAACTTAACTCGTGAAGTAAGTAACCTTTTATGATGCTGTCTGTCTGATATTCGAGGAAAGAGAGAAGCAGAGAGCGGGGAAGATTCTGAAACATATATAGTGGGATTGATACCTGGAGAAACGAAAGGGGATAATTTGTCAACTTTAGCGTCGTCCAATCAAAATGGCAGGTCTTTTCTGTCAAATTATTTTATTGGTTTTCGGAATATATTATCTCCTCAAGCAATTTTGTCTGCCATGCCATACAAGTAAGATTATTTCCTTCTATATATTGTTGAATAATCGTGTAGGCATAATTAATGAGTTAATTTCTTCTCAGTGAACGTAGACATCGCAGATTAAATTTAGACTTGGGAATCGTAGAATCAAATACGGCTACATCTTTGATTCTATCTAAAGCAGATAGATTGGCTAGAGAAAATAATCTTTGGGAATATTGAACTGTATTGAATTATATTTCTATAAAGAGGGAAGCAGTTGAGAATAAATATTGTCCCGAAATATTAATTTGACAACCAAAAGTGGAATGCAAATGATGAAGCAGGAGGATTACTATCGAAGTTGTGCCTTTGGAGGACTTTCTGGAGTTATGTTCGGAGGTAAGCTTTAGAATACATTTATTATCAATTCCATTATTAATAGATATAATATTAGCATTCAACCGTATACCGCTATAAATAAGATTTTCGATATAGAAGTATTTAAAAAACTGAACTTTTTATATTTACTCACGTTTAATATCCTGATATCATGTTACATGGTTTTACACTTGAGTGATTAATTAATTATAGGTAATTAAAAAATGAATAAAATTGTTATAAGTTTATATTATAATATTTTTACATTGAAATATTGCTAAATGTAAACTATACATCTCAAAAAGATTGATTTAAGTTGATTTTAGTGGTTTGGATAGAATACAATTTTCAACCGCAGTTTAATAAATATACTGCGAAGAGGAGATTTATAATATAATGAAAGAATCATACATGTCTTATGCGTAATATCTCATTAGTTAATAAATGTATCGATGTTTTATAAATATAGTTTGTAAAAAGTATTACTTACGTAACTAAAAAACTAAATTTATGATTTACACGCATATAGTATCTTGTTATGTTCAGGTGAATAAATCGTTATACATAGAAAAATATAGTAAGTCGTTAATATGATATCTTATATATCCAGAAATATATCTTATTTGTTAAGCTTACGTATATTCTACTTTACATGTACTAACATGTATTAACATTAAACTAATAAAAACTATATTTTTAGAAAATTCTTCGTTAAAAATATGATTTTTTTAATTTCAAACTATAACTTTTTTAGTTATTAACAATTGAATTTGCTTCGTATTTATATAAGTAGATGCTGTAAAAATACATTTATCTTTGATGAATTCAACTTTATGGATGTAAATATATTCCTGTATTATATTCATCATACATATATTGTCATTTTATATATAATGTATTACATATTTAATGAAACTGGTAATATTTATACGTTTAAAAAATAGAACATTATTTATACAGCGTAATCTTAACAAAATATTTTTATATTTATAAAAGTCTGAAAATCTAGCTTTGTGCACTAATTGCTTTCTCTATGTATATATATTGAAAATTTTAAAAATAAAATGATATATGGATAAAAGTAGTATATACTTATATATTACAAAAGGATAATATTCAATTTACATACATTCCTTTCATTCTTATCTATTTTGTGTTTTATATGAATCATTTTTAGACAATTATAGACGGGGATAATTTTATTTAAATGAAATATATATTTCAGTTGCTATATATAAGTGTGAAAATATAATGTTTTATTCAATGATTGAAAATTTATTCTGAAAGCAATGTTTATTTTTATATATATACATAGGTACTCGTATATTACATGTTAGATAGACGTATAAGCTATAAAGTTTTAAAGTCATTTGTTTAAACGTCCCAGAATATATTACAGTAATAATGCTGCACAATATAAAGTAACGATAATAAGTATATCTTTATTTCAGTAGCATGTTTATTATAGCAACTTCATGAAATATCTAAGTATGGAATAGGATGGAAGACAGATTTAAGTTGCAATTTTAGGCATTTATTTACATCCATGTATTCGTTATATTTGTGGAAGAGGAGAAAATGTCATTTCCTTTTCCTGTCACAATGACTAAAATACAGAATAATATGTATATGTTTAAATAATACTTTAAAAATCTTCTTTCTTTGAAATCAATATACGCATGTCCATAGAGAGATTGAATAACTAAATATAAACGTTATCTATTTATGCGTATGGGTGTATAGGTGGGTGTGTGAATATGGGTTTATAAATGTATATAGTTGAGTGGTGCTTTGAGGTGCATAAATATGTATTATAGGTTAATGTATATTTAGGAAATAATTGTAATAAAATTATACATTACTGAGTTAGATAGATTTTATGTCCAAATATAAATTTTGTTTTTTCATTTAATTGAAGCATTTAATTTTTACTTTATATGCTTTTATTATATATACAAATAATACAGTGAACTATAATACACTACATTGTATAAAGCGTAATTTGGACGAAATTATTACAGGCATAGAAGTAATATAGAGTATCATATAATAAATACATCCTTATGTATATATATAATACTAAACTAATTACTAATTGTGAACCATTGGATAGAGCAATGTTGTTTATTGCACAATTATGAGACTTCAGATTTAATTGTCACCATCTTAAACGTTCTTACCCAATCAAATTAAAATGTTCATATGAGATCTCCTTATTTTCTTAATCTTTTAATTTTAAAAATACAAAATTCCAGAAAATTATATATATATGGGATTGATGCATATAATATGATGCTTTTGTGGTTTAAGGATAATAATTGCACATGTTCGTGTATCGATACACAGACCATAGGACGTATATATATATATGTCAATTGCACGGTAGAAAATAGTTTCTTTCATTAATTTTTCTTTCTAGATCGTTGTGATATGCAATTAATTTGCGGAAGCATTGTTTCTATTAAACTCGATGGTTATACGCACTCATTCTATAAATGTTGCATTCATTTTGTCGTTATCTTGAAAAAGTCATATTTTTTGTATAGTATATATAAATTTCATTAAAAATATCACTTACGGGTAGGTATATGTAAATTCGATCTTTATGAGGGTTGCCAAAAATGTTTAACTATTACCGAAACTTAAAAGACAGTCTTTAACGTTATATTTGATAATATGTCTTGAATTACACTTACATTTTTTACACGAAAAAGCATTTTTATATATATACATATAATTTTGAAATTAATAAACGATAAAAATTCGATTTTTATATTTAATAAAGGAATAATATTCCTCAATATTAATTGTTTATAAAAAGTTAAAATTGGTGTAAAATATACATTTACTAATACTATTTATAAGTGACAGAAGCTGTAATTTTCTATAAAAAATATAGTATTTACCTCGAATGAAACATTGTAATTTATTTTTAATATATAATAAAATAATAAAAATGATCAAGCTTATAAGTGGAATATATGTATGCACTACTCTGGTTAAGTATTTGTGAATTTCAAGCATTCATTAAAATGTACATATTGCAACTATTTGTATGATTATATATTTATGAGGCTAAATTAAAATATTAACCAAATTAATTTTCTTTCATTCAGACTCTCCGTATTTAAGTAAATCAACATGGCCACCACGCCAAACTCCAACGCCATGTACGTATCCATTTCCTCTGTTTCACATATTTTATATGTATATTTTTTACAATATTAAAATTGTATTTTCTATATTTTTGATAATCATTCAATTTTTGAAATAATTTGAAACCTTTAAACGTTTATATTCAAATACCTTGTTTGTTAAAACATTGCTAATTTAAAAAATACTGTTATAATATAATATCGTAAAATTCAATATTTTTATTTGAAGTAAAAGATGTTAAGTATTATATCTATTGTATAGACATTAATCTATTTTCAAAATAAACTGCTAAGTAATTTTGCAGCATTTTACACTAATTTTTAATAATTATATAACATTCTGTATTATTATTATTATTTTTATTTTCTAGAAATTTCATAAATTATTTTGAACTTTATATGGTTATTTGATTCGTTTTTGTATAATTTCCTGAAAAATATTTCAAAAATGATCTTAGTACAAAATAAGAATACAATATAACGTCCCAGACTGCAATTTATTGATATTATATTTATATATAACCATTAGATATTGGATTAAGAAGCATACTTGGAAGAACAAAACCACTTTTAAATATATGGTTGACATATTATATATAGAACGTCGTATTTCAGAAAAATATATATTTAAAATGTCTTATTTATATATATGAAGTCGCACAAGAAATAGTTGTATATATAGAAAAGTTCATTAGAAAAAAATATTATACAAAAGTTTTACAGAATTTGTTTTATTGATATTTTTATATGTGTATAACAACTTTTTAAATACCAAAAATTAAGTTCTAAAAACTGTATATATACAAATATCATACAAACCATTGATTTTACATTGGTGTATGAATTATAAACAATTAAATTGTTTTTGTATTCATCATATCATGCTTATGTCGATAATTACAAACAGCGCGACAGTCAATTATATCTACAACTATAGTATATATAATGTTTACTGTAATATTCATATGTTCATATGTTTTAGAAATTCCCTGAAATATTCCTTGTATTTTCTCACTTTATATGCAATTATTAATATAACGATTAATTATATAATAATTAGACTTTTTTGACATTTCTATACAACTTATAGTTTCATGCGAATTTTTATATAAGATTTTTCTATACGAATTATAAATTATAAATTATATGTTATAGTTTTTGTGAATTTCAACTTTTTACAATGAAACATTAAATATTTGATAATTACACTAATAATGTATATCTGTGTATAATGTTTATCTTAAATTTTATTTTCAGCCTACAGCTCCAATTCTTTGAGCACTGGTCTCAATTCTTATAACACCCCAATGCCCCACAAGGAGGCTAATCCAACGTCCCAATGGCGACCACAAGGTATACTTCTTACTCACACACATGTTTCATTTAAAGATTAAAAGATTATAATTTATTCTTACAGCAAAGAAACCAAGTGTGACGTATTTTTGTAAAACGATTTTAGAAATAATTATGATTTTTCTTCTATAACTTGTTGTTGAAATATTAATCTTAACATATAACTTAGCAACTATAAAGCGTACAAAATTGCTGACCATTTAGAAATTGACCAGAATGAAATAGATGCAATTACACTATATTATCAGAAAAAAAGGAATTACATCATTCATCCTATTTGCCAAAGTTTTTAAAATATAATATACAAGAAAATAAATGAAATAAATCATTTATACGCAGATTTCAAACTCTTGCTCAATAGTTGTTAGTATAGACCCAGTACAATTGGGTTTGGTAATAATACATACATAATACAATATAATACATCCATACGATTTGGAGAAATTTGACTTGAAATTGGCTTAGCACCCCGGAGATAGCACAAAGCTCTGCTCTATAATTGATTGGATCTATTAGCTCAGGACCAGTAGGAGGCCATTTCATTTGTGTCGTGCTTGACTCAGAAATTCTGAAATGATCGGATTGAAGAAAGGGGGGCACAGCGGGGGAAAAGGAGCATAAAGGTGCACTGAATCCAACAGTTACACGGCAACGAATTATGTTAGAAGTCAACGTGACAATTTCGTCACCATTATAGACAGTTTAAAAGTGTGCCAATTATGTCAGTGCGTATATCAAAAATTGCTGGTGAATTGTTATTGCATGTTTTATTTACTTTTGTGATGATTATACACAAAACGATACACGCATATATGACTATAATTACACATAATACGAGAATATAACAACAGATTTTATTGTTCTTGAAAAATTATTTTGGTAACATGTTGTGATTGTGGATTTAATGCATATTATACATAACATTTCTAAATAAAACTATATAGCTAATCATTCGTATATAACCATATAACCGATCAAGAAAGAGGCCACATATATTCATTGAAGTTTTCTGACTGCTTTATGACTGAATATTACTCGCATTGTTTTAACATATTATGTATATAATATTTGTTAGCCTCTATGCTTTGTGTAATATTTTAAAATGTTGCATATTTTAGTAAAAACAGTTTTTTAATCAAAGTAACGCACTATTTTACTACAAAAAATGAAACTATATATCATATTTTAAGGTGCTCACTTTCATGAGTTTTAAGTGCAGCATCTCCGCCTTTTTATACATTTACGGAAATCATTCTTGTTTAAATTAATGAATTAAAAATTGTTCTGGGCAGAAATCGGAAATTAATTCGGACCTCTGTGTGAAACACGGATATAGACAATCTAGATTAACTAATTCTCCATCGGATGGGGAGTAGTTCCGCCATTATTTATGCAAAGACGTAGGAAACTAACCGTTAGTTGTGCATTTCCAAGTTTGTTTGTGAGCATAATTAAGCGTAATAAAGTTATGGCAATATATATCTGCGTGCTATCGTTACTTCTCTGGCTATATTGATATGTAAATATTGGTTAATTATTGTCTGTAAAATACACATGTATGTAGAATGCTTGTTAAATGTTCCGGTAATTATAGGTTTGGTTAGCCATTTACAAATTAATGCCATAAAAATGAAATAAAAGAGGCAAATGGGGGGAAGTATAAGGCATAGGGGGTCGAAGATGGTTGTATATGTCAAGACATAATAAAGACTAAAGACGGTTATATAGTTTATTTTGCGTCTTTACCCCGGTAACCTCAATCTAGCAAAAGACGCGTGTTTGTAGACTGACTTCTAAAGACAAAAAACAGTCTTGGCCATTTCTCACTTTCATGTTTCCCTCATTTAGTAAAAAAATTCATTAGTCGTAGAAAGACAAAAAATAGTGTATAACAGAGTACGGGAAGAGGAGAGAGGGAGGGGAGAGGAAATCAAGACACTTTTTAATTTAACACAAAAAGACCAAATCAAAGCGTATAGAGATATATAAAAATCTGTGCGAAAATAGTATAGCATAGTTGAAGGAGAAAGGAAAAATGAGGAGTTGTGAAAGATAAAGAATGCTCTGATCATGTGTATTTAAGTTGAAAAATCGGGTTGACTTCCGTTGTATCGTACATGTTCTTGCATTCTGCCTAATGGGAAGTGACAGGCAAATTTATCACATATTATACAATTGATATAATATATGCATATACCTAATTTTTTCATAATGGTCCTATTCTATATAGTCAGCAAAAGACACACGCCTATAAGAGATTCTGTATATACAAATAGATAACTCTCACTAACAGATGATGTGACTTTGCGCGCGTTTATGTAGGACAGTAAAATAAAACTAATAATTTATTACGGGACACTGCAGGCGTTTGTTAAGCCCCCCCCCTTTCCCTCCTCAATAATTAAGTTGCCTTCTTATTTAGCTTAAATTTTATTATTTTATTAATAATATCTAATAAGTGTGTCTATAACACAATAAGCGATTTAAAAAATTGTAAATATTATATATTATAGATGGGTTACATATACTCGCGTATGTTTAAATAAAATGCATAAATTTATGTTACAGGCTTGAAGGGGGGGGGGGTGTATACAATAAATGGAGCGCGAAAGTTAGGCAGAAATCTAATAGGATGTTGATGAGCTAGAGGTAGAATTGTGACAGTTCTACACGATATGAAATATGGAAGCCGTTGGGAATTGCAAATTGCCATGTACGCAATGTAGACAGAAGACGTCATAGACTTATTCTCAATATTTTCCCATCTCACCGTGTGTAATAAATATACCTGGATGATGTGCTTTCTTATGCGTATAAGTTAGAGCGAGAGATTTAAAGACCAATTTGTTTCATATTTTTGAACTCATCGTCTGTACGTTATAATACAGCATACCGCTTAGTTAAGGGAAGAAAAATCCGAGTATAATCGTGGTTATAATAGGTATATGATAGAAAATGACTGTATAATATACGTAATAAACATTTCGTACGCGCAAATAATATCTGTAGTGACAAATAATATTAAATAACGAAAACAAACGAAATGATGAGAGAGAAAGGCAGGGCAATCAATCAACAAGACTTTTATATTAATTCATATCAGAAAACGGAAGTTGCTATATGAAAGAGAAGATATAACAGTATATTATATTTATAGGTATATTTGTGCAAACGGTGTTGTTATCTTCATCAATGTATCATTGTAATACATTTACACGGATGATGTCTTTATACTTACCTAGGTATTTACTCTTTTTTAACCATTTCTCACTACATTTTTGTATTATGTAAAAGAAAAACAGGCAAGTGAATTTGACACATTAGCTTGAAGCAATAAGTCACTATTAAGCTCAAAATACTTATAAAAACTTAAAGATGTATTTAAAAAATCTGGCATTATTTTTTTTATTGTTTTACAGAAATTTAAAATAATATATATCTTTTTAAACATGTTCGTAGGTATATACATTTACATTTTGGTTTATAAACAAAACAAATTTTCATAAAGATATATATATTTATATGTATACAATTTAAATTACTATCATAGTCATTGTATGAATAAGGTATATGGATATGATTTATTTAGTTGTCTTGCATTTTGATCATGTAATAAATGGAAAAATAGCAAAAAATAGATAATTTAATGTTTTAAATATCACTGACGCTTTCTTAAACATAAAAATATACTTCTATAAATAATAATTTATAGTTAAAAAAAAATATATATATATATATAGTAAACATATATAACATAAAGGTTATAACATATTTGGTTAATTTAATATGCAATTACCATTTACGAAATGTTTTGGTTTGTAATTTGTCTGAAGGGACAAGAGGAAAAATTGTTTAACGAAGAAAACAAAAAAGTGCAGTGCATTGGACGTACATTATACTTTATAATAAAGTTTTAAGATAATTATAAATAATTTAGTTATATACACTAAACACATACATATATATACATACATACATCAAATGAAATGGGGAACAAAATAGTTTTATGGACACGCTTAACTGAAAAGAATTATTTGATAATATACAAACATCATTTTGCTGTAATATTTTCTGCTGATTTTCTTGTTTTTTATAATTCATTTTTCGGAAAACAAGTATAATGCCACACAAACTCTTATTTTGCCCTTTATAAGTTATGAAAAAGTCAATGGTTATATATTAAAATGTTTGTACTAATATAGTATAAAAAATATTTACTAAATCAATGGTCATATATGTATATATCCAGTTATGCGTCATGAATTTATAGCTTAAAGTCTTAATGTTTAATTGTAATTAGTTAGAGTTTAGTTCCATCACGTACAGAATTGTGGATTAATACTCAAGAATTGATCTTCACAATTAACTCTTGATCTGTCAAAAATGAATTATATAAATTTATTATTTACCAATCAAATCAAAATTAAATTAATCCGAAATCTTGAAATCCGTTCACTTTAGTTTTTCGCCATACTTTTTGATAGATCGATAAGATTCCAGATCTAATGTGTAAATATATCTACAATTTTTATACAGCTCTATACATACTCTATAATGAACATACTTCGGGTCCCAGGTTCAGGACAGATCCAGTTGTGGCAGTTTATCCTTGAGTTGCTGGCTGACAGCCGGAATGCTAACTGCATCACCTGGGAAGGTACTAACGGCGAGTTTAAGTTGGTCGACCCTGATGAGGTAGCGAGGAGATGGGGAGAGCGCAAGTCCAAGCCCAACATGAACTACGACAAACTGAGTCGGGCTCTTCGCTACTACTATGATAAGAACATCATGACCAAAGTGAGAATTGGTAGATTTATAGTTAAAGGGATAGCCATGCAATATATTACTCCATTGCAGTGACCCCTTTCACAGCGTATGGAATTTTGCTTAAATATAAGCATTAGTACAATATAATAGAACTAGACTTTTATTTATAGATATTAGATATTGAATATTTCAATATTTACAAATCATTAAAAACATTGTGCTCTGTATATATACATACAAAAATGATATAGAAATCCAATCATATCCAAAGAAGCATATATATCCAAACGTATCTTTTAGAATAGCTTTATAAAATTTTACTTTTATAATTAAATGTATTGTAAATTTTATATTTTATACAGAGTATATAGCGAGAGTTCTTAAAACCAACATATATTTTAAATATTTTAATAACTAGATATGTCATATAGTATAGTTGCTTATCTCGTAAAAAATACTAATCTGCTTTTCAAATATTCTGTATATAATATAATGTATTTATAACTATTATTTATTTTTAAATAGTTTATATTATCAAAGTTTTTAAGTACGACTGAAATAAATAATTTAAGAATTAAATCTCTTGACAATTGTTACACTATGCACTGAATGTTGTTGATTTACAGGTTCATGGCAAGCGGTACGCCTACAAGTTCGACTTCTCTGGTCTTGCTCAAGCCATGCAACCCGCCAGCGCTGAAGCTGCTGCTGCCTGTGCCGCCGGATATAAATATCAACAGGAGATGCTCCAGACAAGCCCCTCCTATTTCCCTTCAGGCGGAATACTCTCCAATGGGGGCAACAATACGCCCAGCATTACCCCTAGCAACACACCTAGTAACAACAACAATAACAACAACAACAAACTGGCCCCGCTTCAGGTTCCACAGCATATCAGCTACACTTCCTCTCACATGGGAGCTGACTACTCACAAAGTCTCCATCAACACGCTGCCGCCTGCCAGTCCCAACTATCCATGGCAACTTCCCCAAGTGCCGGTGGAGGCGGGGGTCACACCTACTCCTCTCACTTCGCCGCGTCTCACATGCAGTCGCCCCTGTTTGCCCCCCCGCCTCATACCGCCCCTCCTCCAACTGCTGTGGGTCGGGATCCCAGCTGCAACGGTTTCGTGGATTCCTATTGGTCAAGTCGGTCACCCGGTGGTGCCAGTGCAGCAGCGGCAGTGGCTGCTGCCAGCTTCTATCAGGGAGTGTCCTCCACACATAGGGTCTCAGCACCCTCGCACCCTCCTCCCCCCTCCCACTATTGCACTCCCGGCATGACAAGTCAACTGCCAACCACGGCCTACTATAACTGATCGAATAGCATCGATCGATGTTTCTTATAGTTGTCAGTTCTGTTGTCCGCTGGATGCTTACAATCTGCACAGTTTAGGTTGTATTCTTGCCCTAAAAATGGTTTGTAACATTTATAAAAGCTTACTTTTCTTAAATTAATTATTACGTTCTTAAATGAAAATTAATATGTAATTATAATATCGATAAAAGATTAGTCAGTAAACTAAAAGAGATACGCTACATATAGATTTAACGTCATTATGAAAAATTCTGAGAGTAAAAAACTGAAAACCAATTGAGAATTTTTTATGGTTATTTTTACAATCAAATTTATACAAAAAAATAATCTACATATTATGAGTGAACTTTGAAACAAAAAATGTTTAATATTTTAATATATGTGAATTGAGATTTATAATTAAATCGAAAAATTAACTCCGTTATTGTATTTTACAACCTTTGTGTTCCTTTTAACATACTCTGCATTGGATACAACTTTCACTTGAAACGAAAAATGCTATATTTTTTATAAAAAGCAGCATACGTATCATGAACAACCAGTGCACGTATAGCTTAAGATTCCATGTAGATTATACGCTATTCTTATACGATCATAGAAATATGCAGATTCTTCATCATTATTGTTGTTATGACATGACAGTTTTTTTATGTATTCACAAATTATCTGAACACTTAATGTATTATTGTGTGGCATGATGTTTTTATGGTATAGAGATTGTTGATGGAGAAATATACATAATGTTGCGGCATTTTATACAGATATTAAAATATGTATGTTTAGTTATTGTACTTATTTACTACTACTTTTGTACAGAGCCAGTAGTTATATGGCTACAATCAAAGTAACCCTAAGTTGGGTTTATTATTATTGTACGCATATATAGTCAAAAAGTTATAGCACAAATATGAACAACACATATTCAGTATTTATTGTTATAATTTAAGTTTTATCTAAGCATAGTATATAATAAACTACACACTGAAATTTCTGTCAGTTACTTATTGTACCTTTTGTACAGTCATTCACAAGTTTAAAAGTGCTCAAAAACATTTTCAATGATCAAACATGTTTCCAGCATATACATAAAGTTATTGTTTAAAATTATTGTGTATGGAAACGTATTCAAACTTTATATTTGAAGTGATTTATGAGCTTCATAAGAACTTTTGAGATATATACTTGACATTGTTTTTATCAATGCAATTTACACAGAAAAAACATCTCGTCTATATATAATAATAAACGAATTTATTTATTATAGTAAATTGTGAAATAATCTACTTTTGATTCGCTGCATTTCATTTGTACAGATTTTCTGAAAGTGTTTCCTATTGATGATTAGATACATATCCGGCCCACAATTTTAACCTTTTTGCTTTATTACGAGCAAATTGTATGTCATAGGTCCTCATATTGTTATTGTCTGTACAAAAAGCTTTGCAATTGTTTTTGAAATTTGCATCCTTTAAACACTTAAATGTATACATGCGTGCACAGAACTGTCATATCATATTGACACAAGATTGTTTTGTATTAATTATGTTTTGTATACATCGTAATGACACTTGCCTAAATGTGTATATATGTATAACTTTATTCTTGTAGCGACATCATTTATATATATATATATTATATATAAGTACACATACTACATTACAATACATAGATTGAAATAAATATATATCTACTAATAAAAAGTTAAGAATTTTGAGATTTTCTAATTGTATAGATGGGATTTTGATTCTATTCGTACTAGTCTGCTTTTTATGATTTAGCCTTTCCATAATATTATTCGAAGAAACTATAATGAAACTATAAGAATGATAATGAAGATCATGACTATCATGCATCAGAAGTTAACGTTTAAGAAATATAATATACAGAATAGAGATTAAAGTTAATTAATGTGTTCATAATATTTTTATTTTTATTGCTATAAAAAGTAATTTTGAAATCTACTGTTACAACTCCAGATACAACAACAGAGCTATAATTACATAGAGACGGGTATGCCAGAAATACTCAAATAACGTTATTGGCTGAATAAGCCTCATCCTCCAATCAGAAGTCAGTATTTATCACGTTACGCAATATATAGAAACAACTACAATTAATGACTTGCCATTTTTATTATCGGGTTTTGATTTTCTAATTATTCATTAAAAAAATGTTTGTTAGATTTGGAATTATATAAAAATAAATTATATATTTTAGTGGAAAATACAATTGCTATACACAAAATAATTGCTAGAAAACTTCTCTGATGTAAGCTATAATAAATTTCTACATTTCGCCAATCAGATTATTCGCGAATATGTTACAATTGTCAGTATAAATATAGATAAATATTGAGTAGTCTAAGGTATTATTAGTAAATGTTAGAAATTTGTATATTATAATTATTGTGATTATATTAATTTCCCATTTATTTTAAAACAACATTTTGAATAACCGAAAAATTCAAATCATAATGTTTTTAAAGAATAAATCTTTGACAATGTTTGCTCTAAATTTCAAAGAGAAATCAAACTCAAATGTTTGAGTTTTTTAATTCTTAAAATTCTTGTTAAAATTTGTATTTATTTTAAAGTAAGAAAACATAACCCCAATGGTTATATTATAATCAACTTTATAGTCAAAATATCATCGCATTATAGTTATATTATTGTTTCACTTAGCTCGCACTTGGAAAAATAGTTATTTATACTAAATATAATGATTCAATAATTCAAATGAAGTTCTTGTTTTGTGACCATGATCGAGTTTATAAACACAAAACAGTGATTTTTGCAATTTGAAGAAATGTGAAACACCTTTTAATCAAACTAATTTTGGGACTATTTCTATATATCTATATTTACAGAAAATATTTAATGGAGAAAATTAAAAGTCAACTGAAGTATATGAATATTTTGAAAAATATTGGATATTTTTTTCGCTGCATTCAACAACGCTTGTTGAGGAGCTATGTCAAAATCTAAAAAACTTAAAGCAAATTTTTTAAGTTGTTAAAGATAAATGAAACAAGCTAAAAAACAACTAAATTATAAACTGTAAAGCAAAAATGAATAGTTGCGAACATCTTAAAATATTTATATTGTTTATTGTAAAAAAAATGGCTCGATAAAAGCAGGGTTTCATTCAATTATATGTAAGATTTCAGTGTATATATGATATATGTATACTTAAATAGAAACCAAGGAAATCTTTATATAGGGAATTGTGATTTGCCACTTCGTGTTTGAAATTATATATTGGACGTCAATTTTACGTCTTAAAATTAAAATTCGTTGGAATTAGTAAGCACATAACATCGTATTAGAATATTTATTTCTTTTTTCTCATGATAATAATGCATGATAAATGACATTGATTGAGATATAAATTTCTGGTGAGTCGTCTGTTTTTTTGCCTATAAACTATTTTCGTAATTATTTTTGAAAGGGTTTTCCATTTAACATGATCAAATACTTTTCTCAAAGACAGCGTTATAGATGTAGACTGAGTTGACTGTTGCGTCCAAAATTTCCTTCGAGCCTTCTTAGTGCTGCCATTGTCTCATTGGTTCCGTAACCTTGTAGGAATCCAAATTGATTTAGTCCTACGTAATATTTGCCTTTCATTTTTATCCTGTGTTTATTTGTTATGCTTGTGGAACATTGCTATCTGTATTACTATTACTATTCTATTGTAATATAGATAGATAGTCATACTGTGGAATCAAGCTGATCGTTTGATTGTCTTTACAGTCAAGTGCATTAGATTTTTGATGAATGGTATAATCACTGTTTTGCAAGAGTCTTCTGGTAATTCTCTTATGTCCTGTCATTGCTGAGCTATATTAAATATAGCTTTAAATAATAATATTGTTCTTACTTCTTTGACTTCCTAAGATTTGTTTTCCCTGTGTGTACTTGCTTCATGCACTTCACTTAAGATGACCGATGATCCTTGATCCTCGTCTTCGGTATAGTCTTCTTCTTCGTCCTCATTTATTTGTAAGTCCGACTATTTAGTTATTTATTTATTGCCTGTTCCATGTAAAGTTTTTCTATGTATTCTTCTATTATTTGTTTGATTCTGATTATGTCTGATTATTCAGTTATGCTAACCCTTATGCTACTGAGATTTCTTATGAATATTATAGACTTATGAAATCAATCGTCCTCGTTTCGTTAATAGTAATATTTAGATAAATATTATTAATAATATTAATAAAGAAGAGGTGGATAATGAAAACTTACAAGATGGAATTGGTCCAGAAAAGTATAAAAAGGAATGGTTATGTAGCTGATTGAAGATATATCTCTTTATACTACTTATCTTCTTTATGGATATATACAATATTATTAATGAATTCATTTTGTGCATGCATCTTTATAAAAAAATTGTAGTATATTTAGGGTATGTAGGGTATGTAGGGTATGGGTAAGAGATGCTTACATAAATGTTGATAGTATATTATTCAGTGTTCTGATATTTTGTAGAAATAATGAATGAAGTAAACTAAATTAAATATATACACACACCTATATGAGTGTTCATACATTTATCAACAAAAAACAATTTTCTGATAAATTATCCCAAACATCTGGTAAAGAACTTCGGGAGAAAACAAAGAATAATCACAAGAAATCTCAGTTCTGCTGTATAATAGACTTTTTTATTAAATGAATAAATGGACCATACACAGAGAGGATGACTTTCGGATTTCAAGGAGTCTAATTGTGTGGCTTATGCTTCCGAGTATGATATTTTCAATAATGTTGTCTTACACCTCAGCTAATAGCAAGAATAAACTCAGCTCAGGGGAGAGATGGTATAGTGGATGTTGTCGGTTCCATTATCCCTGCAGTTCACCGAAGCGCAATGAGAGACAACAATTTTCCCAACCTCTAGAACACCTGTGAATTCTTTGAAGAGTTATCTGCATTGTTAACGTCCACAGAAGGTCTAAACTCTTTTTCCCCCGGGCATATTTAGCGGGTGTGGATTTCACGTATTTGCATTCACAAGTACTTTTTAAACTTATAATACTAAATATTTTCAAGGCATTTTCTTTCAGACCTGTATAAATTATTTCAATTTCAGTTTCTTTCAAGCAGTATTCTTGATTGTGTGCGAAGGAATTCTAAAAATTTAATTTAAAAAGTTTATATAATAATCGATTACGGATTTTCATATGGATATTTTTAGAAATACATATATTTTAATTTACACATTTGTATCTAACAGAGTTGTAAAAATAAAGATATAAGTTCTCAGAAAACTGCGTTTATTATACTTCTAGGAAGAAATTTCTTTCTATTAGCTCCTATTCAGCAAAATAACTTCAACCATTAATTGAATTATGAACCATCATTCAGAATATAACAATATATTCAATTGAATAACTTTATGTTGTATTTAATCCTCTTGTTAACTACTATACGTAGAAACGGTAAAAAGACACAATGAGAAAATCTTTGTGTGAATTTTTGGGGCCTCTTCAAAAGGTGGCCATTTATTTACTTTTCTTTCATTCTATAAATAAGAATCACCTCTTTGAAATTCAATTTATGCAAGACATGATTAAAAAATATTATTTTGAATATACGCAGAGGATTTATCCAGATCCCTTCAGAACACCATAATTATGTGCCAAAGTCATCCTGGCATTAGCTCAACCCCACAGGGCAAATCCATATCTATTTATGCCAGTTTCCGCGTATTTGAATTTCAGAATTTCTCTCAAAAGCGGGTCCAAAGACAACAATTTATAGAGAAGGCATGAGTGGGAAGAGAATTTTCCCATTTGTTGTGAACATTATTTTAAATGGATATAATCTCACTGTTGGTCTACAGATGTATGCAAACAGAAAATGAGGGTGGTACTTGTCTGAAGGTTACGATAATCTCGATGGGAGATCATCTCAAGTGACCCCAAATAAGACTCCGGACATTTCTGGGAACAATTGTCCCGCACCACTCCATCATTGCCCAATTATTTACTGATCTCCTGTCTTCCAACTTTAGAACATGTTTATATATATAGTGCTAACGATGACCTTTTCAGAGAGGTTTGGATTTTTTCTGATATAATAATGGCATATCTATAAGCAAGGCCTCTTTCTGGTGTGAGACTGCTTTCTGTATATAGGATTCTATTTGGCGTAATACTTGGTAGATTATCTGATAAACAGTATAAATTAAAACATGGTACTTATTAGACTGTTATACAATGTATCATCTGAATAATTTGTTAAAATATAAGTGCTTCATCGATTGATCAAGATTAATAATACCTGCATTCTATGATGGCTTTTTCATTCATATTATCCTCTTATAGATTGTGTAAGCTGTATTTGGTAAATATCGATACACTTATCTGTGAATTTTCAGTGAATTTCTACTATATAGGATTTAAATTTATTAAATCTAAAATAATACATTCTAATATTAGGGAGTATATAGATACGATTTATTTTTTGCAGGTATTTATATTTGGATATTAATTTCAATGTATCTGTGCTTATTTGGGACACTACAATTATGTATATATACACAATATATATATAGAATTATTAAGGTTAATTATATCGGCATATATAGTTTAGACATATCTTTTTTTTCTCTATATAAAAACATTACTGAAAAGATATTTTAGTCTAAATATGTTTCGCTCTAAACAAAAAATGTATATATGTTTAAACTTTTAAAAATGTGCGCATTAATTTACTTATATTCTTTGCATATGTATATTTTAAGTTGTGAATATTGATATTAACGTAATACATATTTCATTCAATACAATTATATTTAAAAATGATGAGACGAATTGTACGTGTTCTACTATACTTGATGTATATCTTTATACTTTTATTGAAAGAAAGTATATTTTATTGGACAGTTTACGCAATTGCTAAAATGTTATATATACATATTTATAAGACAGTATATATGCGCTGTTAAGCTAACACATTATTTCTGGACATTAATGCATACACATTTTAAATTGTACATCTATATACTATAATAGAATTACAAGATAGTCGATTAATCTTCTACATAAAAATAGTTTGCACAATGTTCCAGGATTGTTTATTATCTGTTTCTATGGTTACGTTTCCGTAAAATCCGGAAGTAAGATTATAAAAAACGTACCAAATATGTGTACTGATGTACTCAGACATTTATTGAATTGAAATTAAGTGGACTATTAAATGTTACAGAAGTCATTAAAACTGATCTTCTTTTAAACTTTCAGACCGCAAACAGGTCATTGCGATATATGGATGTGACGAATTTAAAATTTTGACACAATTTACAAATTGTAATATACACATTGGAACATTTTAAAAGATCATAATTAATCATTAATATGATGACTATACATGTAATGTAGCAGTTAGGAATTTACTTTTATAATCAGGTAAAATAAAACCATTTTTTATATGACAATATATTTTGTTTAATTAATATTATTTAATAATAATTAATTAACTGGGAAACCTATTCGTCGGCAATTAAAACTATATATATATTCAAATTGCGTTCCAAAATATTGTAATATGTCGACGTTGTTTTATTATTATTGCTTCTTGAAATTACTTGAGAAATGCTTTCTACATAAGTAATTAGAATAATAATAATAATAATACATTTATGATGAAAGTTATATTATTTTATTTAAAAGATTTAGCAAACACTAGAAGAATATTTAATAGGTATACAAAATACGCAGATTGTTTGGGAGGCACAAAGCAAATTATAGCCAAATATTAAACCGCAAATTAAACACATTTATAGCAAAATGGGAAAAAGACATTCTAATACTATATAATATAACTGTGAAAACTGACTACTTATTCTTAATTTGTTTATATTAATGCGTTAGTCATATATGTATATAAATAGCTATAATAAATATTATTTAATTGTTGCTAAAATGATATAGCTATTAACTTGTGTGAGATAAAAAATGGTTGAATGTTTGTGAAGGTTATAATATGTATATATATCCTGAATGTCTTATGTACATATATACGTGTATATGCAATTAAAATGCATAATTTGTAATTGGAGAAATTATTAAACGTAAACCTGTTTCCATGTTGGCTTCTAACTGACTTTGATGTTGGAACTAATTTTTAAGACAATTTAACTAAATTTGTAAATTAATAACTGTTTAGATTAAATTATCCATGTTAATATAAGTTTAAATAAATATGTCACATATTTTTCAATGACACATACTGAATACTTAAAACACATTATATACAGAGCTTTGGCTCTTATTGATATGTATGTAGTTTAATAATTCTATATTCAGCTATCCAAAATCTTTTGCAAAATATTGTTTTAGTGTACTTGATTGCAGTAAAACAGTTTTAGATATATACATACATTTATTATTTTACAGGCAACTTGTGTTGAAATTCTAAATAATATATATTTGCTTTTAAAATTAATTTAATTCAATTATGTAAAATTACTTCTTCCAAACCCATATTTACATCAAATTTGAATACTTATATATATGAAATATTACTCTGTGACTTAGAAGTTACAACCACGCCGGAAAGAAACGCAACACATTGTTAAAATAGTAATATTCTAATTAAAAGTATATTATTCAATCATATTAAACAGATTACAACACTATATATACTTGTTACATTATGTAATAATGTTGTCATGATATCCTCATACGATACCTATTATATATAATATTTTAACAATAGTTTAAAATGTTTAATAAGATGGATGTTGCGTTTCTTTACGGTGGGGTTGTATACAAATTTATATGTGCATTTTGTTAATTTATACATATTTCAATTTATTTGTTGAAACATGATATGCAATTTTTCACTTTAGTATAATTTGGTATTTTTAAATATGAAATAACATTTAAATATTTTTTTCTACAACTATAGTACTAACTATTTATATAGCATAACATAACATTTTTCAAGAATAATTATTTTAGAGTATAATGTATAGTTAATATCAGGGAATACTTTAAAGTAGTCCTGGTTAATATATATGCATTAATAGCGTCATTTATATCAATTCGTATACAACAATTAGGTATATTATATGAAACATATACAAACAATGATATTTTAACATGTTATTTTAAGTACCTAGTTTTAATTTGATGCTTCAAAATATAGTGTAGATAGGAAGTTATTTAGATATATAACATTTTAAATATAAAAACCTAGAACATGATTAATTATAATAAATTTAATTATTATAACACTATTTAGGTATAAAAGATCAACTATCTACTTTGAAATATATCGGCACAACATTATACATTTCATGATTTAAAGTATATACAACAATATATATAACGTCGGAAACATAAAATAGTTATGATTCATTGATTTGTTTTAGTTTTTTAGTAAATTATGCACTGTTATAGTAATATGTTCTACTATATTTGATTTTCCCAAGTAAATAATACAAGGAAAGGGATAAAGTTGATAATAGCTATAAAAGAATCAGAAATTTGTATGTACATACATAATAAATCATTGGTCACAATTTAGATTGCAAATATAAATATTTTAATAGTGAGTTTCATAAAAAAAATTCTGCGCTAAATTACAATTGAAAAGAATTTTTGAAAGGTTTTGTAAATTGTCCACAAAACATACCTGTATACAATATCAATACTTTTATAACCTGATTAGCATTCAAATTCAGTGAATTACACACATGCATATAAGACTTCGACCACCCTCGTATAGTTGATAAATGATTACTCTATATTATAATATGCCATGATTCTAGGAGATAAAATTAGTAGAACTCTAATTGAATAATTACAGAGATGCACACCTTCTTGCAACAGAGCTATTCTTTTATATATTCTCTGCATATTACACGTGCCCGTATTATATATACTGCAGACTTTACTCTTATATTATATTGTGTAAACAATGGACTTGTAGTTATAGGTAAGTTACAGAAAAAAGAATTTTGCCCATGGCGGCCATTTCAGACCAGTCAATCTCCGACCTTTCAACCTTTCTTTCCACCCTTGTAGTCTGCAAGCTCATTTATATCATCTTTTCACTGCCTCCCCTTAATTCTGTGTAGTATCCCTCCCACTCTATTCGTACACCTATATCTTATTATATAATTCGAGATTTGGACGTTTTAGTTTCTAATATTGTTCTTATGTGTAAGTATATTTAACTCAGTTATACATACAAGAGCCAACATAATGTACACTTATGCAACATATATAATATTCAAGTTATGCGGGCAGTTTGTTCCATCGAGTAGATTAACATGAGGATCCAAATGGTTTCTTTTAACAAGACAATCTGAAGGTCAGTCATTTTTAACAATCTTTTTGACAGTTTTTGTCTGTCAATGACTGCTTGTCTGTGTCTAAAACTCTTCTTAAGTATTTTCTATCTTTTGTTAGATAATTATAGGCAGCACTTGGCGAAGAGTTAATGCCAAATAAAACGGGTACAGTCTTATTTGATTTTAAATATAAATCATTAACTAATAATTATAAATTGGGAGAATTTATAATACAAATAAATATACGCAAATATTGAGCCTTAAAAATATTAATCTCATCTTTGACTTTTTTATTCATCCATTTTTATAATTTAACATACATATGTAAACTGAACAGGTACCTACATATAAAAAATACTTTACTCACAAGTAGAAACTATATGGTATATAACAGGTTTTGCTTATTATAGTCATAAATATCAATTGCTTTCTGCATATTTTCCTAATACGTGTGTTTTAACTTTTATGGGCATACAAGAGTGTACACGTGCATTTTCATCTATACTTTTTGAAGTTATTTATTTGGAAATTATTCAAATTTCTTTCCTAATATGACAATAAAATCTGTCATCGTACAGTAACTCGTTAAGATTATTCTTGTGTTATCTTAAGAGGAAGAAGCAGTATGTATTTCCTTCCTTCATCCACAAAAATAAAATCATTTAAAATAGACCACCACGTTCATACATAAACTATTTAGATAGTTCATAAATGGCAGTAATAAACAATTCGTATACATAGCATTAGTATCTAGAGACAATATAACATATTGGGAAATTAGGTATTATTAGGCCTCCTTTATATTTACTCGAAATGCGACAACACGCTTTTTGTGTGCGCCATAACCGTCCGATAAACGGATGGTCACACTTCATGCTGCTCTAAGTATGGGCAATAAAATCCTGCTACGTCTTTGGTCATCCGGGCGATACCTACTTTTCACTAGAGAGTGCAAGGTTCCACTTTCTCAATTTGTAATGATCATTGAGGCTTCACAGTCATTTAAGTCTGACAAGAAATATCCGAGCGCTTTCCGGAGAGCCATTATTTCATGAACCTGGAAGTGCATCGTTTATCTTAGCTTTGGTTGCTGGCACGCAAACGGCATCTCTACATTCAGTTCGGACAACTCCTTCCTTCCGATTTCATCAGGCTAGAAATATTAAGTGTCAACATGCAATTAAAGGTGCCATATGTCTGTTAAAAATTGTGGCAAGCATTGTGATATCATTGAGATTATAAAATACATAATTAACGCATGCTGTAATCGAAAATGCTGCACCGCTTTATCCATTTATCGCCATCAACAAGTTTGTAAATAGGCGGGCCACGCTTTTGTAATGATGGTCGGTCTATATGAATAGTCATAATCTCTATAAAAGGGATGTTTTTAATTATCCCAGTGTACAATGTATTCCTGCAATGATTTCAGAATTGATGTGAAGGGATGCAATAATATTACAAATTTTCTTTTCATAGCAGTGTTTGATTTATGTCATTTCACGAAAATTTATTTAGTTAGATAAATTTATTAGTTTAAAATGAAACACAGAAAAGCTAAAACCTTGATTTGTAAGACTACCTTGAAGCTAGCGTACAATCATTAATTTGGAAATATCGGATCAAATTGGTAGCATGTAGAATTGTCAAGAAATAATTCTTTTTATATTGGAAATTATAATATTACTAATTGTTATTATTACATATATGTATTATTTATATGATTTTATGATTTTTTAATTCAATGTATATTATAAATTTATCAAAATATATATTTTTTAAATGGTGGTGATAAAAGTCTACAGGTACATTATAAGGAATATATATAAAAAAATGATGACAAATAAATACTTTAAACATTATTTGAGATCTAAAATATAACAAAATTTATAATTAAACGTAGAATTTCACATATAACTAAGACTTTCTAAATATTTAGACACTTACATAAATAGGAATTAAATAAGTAAAATTTTTTTTTGTATATATTAAATAAATTGAATTATCACGAGGCATGTTTAAATACTATGTTGTTTTTAATAGATGACAGACCTCGTTAGTTATATCGAACCCTTTTTATGAAGAATTATTTCTAGGCGGAGAACACATTAACCAAAGAAATTATTCACTCTAAAATCAAGATATCATGTATAAAGATAGAATTAGAAAGAGATGCACAAGAAAACGCCTGAGCTTGATTTGGAACGGGATAGTTGTCGAAGAAGCAATTACAAGCTGATGTATAGTGTTTCCTCTTTTTTAATGACAGGGTTGTGCAATGTTGTACATGTCCCTGCCAATATGGCGCCTCGGGTCATACGGGGAAACAATCCAACGCTTTTTACTCGAGTAATATATGTTCTTCTGTAGGTATAGGTACTATGTTCACAGTACAATGATTATTTGCCTTTTTATGTAAAATAATTTTGTCATGTTTATATTCAATAATCGTGTTTTCTAAAGGAATTTTATCGCAAGTAAGATTCAATTAAATATGTTCATATGTCATGTACATACAATATTACAGTATATAAAACCATGTCATTTTAAACTATTTATATAAGATATATTTAGCAGGCGATATAGTAGGACGATATACTCGTATATCACCAACTCATAATTTGCCACTTTTTAAGTAAAAAATAGGAAATTACTTTTTTAATATTTTGTTAAAATGATAATAAGAAAGCAAACATTTTAGTATTACATTACGTTATAAATATCCATCTAAAGAACTCATTTCTTCAAATAAACATTTATTATGAATTTCTAATAATTTAATAAAACAGTCTATGTAGTCCAGAGATTATAAATTAATTTACCTGAAATATTAAGTGACACACGAAAATATACTTATATTTTTAAAAAGTGAACTACTCATTCAAATTCCCACCCCCTTCGACTTTTTGAATAACCTGAATGTATCATGTTAATAAAACTAACAAATAATACAATTATAAGCGCTTTATTATGCATTAATAAGATACATTAAAAGGTGGAATATAAAGAAACAATATAGTATAACAGTAAAAGACCCCACATTTTGTGTAATAATTATAGAAAGACTGTTTTAACCCTACATCTAGAACAAAACTGGACGGAATCGATTTGTGTATAGCTATCACATGTATGACTATATTATGATATGTATATTTGGCAATTAAGTCTATTAAACAGTGCTTTGCACAGTTACGATATTCGAATTTCTTACAATATACATGGTGCTACTGATTTAAATGGGTAGTAATATACATATATAGTATATCTTTAAAACATATTTGAAGTAGAATGTGCATTTATGATTAAGTAAACGATTGGGAAAAATTCAAGTCTAACAATAGTTTACATAGTCAACAAAGTTTAAACACCATGAAGGAATAAAAATAATAAAAGTGAAAAACAAAACATCAAATAATTTATACACGATGGTAGTCTGTAGTGCTTCAAACGGTGACTTGGGTAAGCCGGCTATTTGAACTGGCTAATAAATTGAAATAGAAGATCAAAAGTCAGGCTGTGGTTCGCTCACAGCAGAACGTGTTTTTGGTTTCGGCGCCGGATGGTAACCAGGAGCAACAGGTAAGGGATGCTGTGTGGGGGTTTCGGGCAATTCACTGGCAAGATCTGGAGCGTCGTCAAGGAGATTGGGTCGTCTGTAGGCACGAGTGGCGGTAGGATCGAGATCAGAGGCTGCGGACGAAGCTTGGGCGGACATGGAGCTACCAAGATGGAGGGCTGGGGTAAGTCGACTGGCCATATCTGTCATCTGTAGGAGAGAGGAGATGATATCCAACCTTTAAAAACACATACACAGGCAAAGGTGGTCTCAAATAATCCCAAAAGAACGAGAACAGGGGTGAGAAGGAGAGAGAAAGAGAGAAGAGAGAAGAGAGGAGAGAGGAGAGAGAAGAGAGAAGAGAGGACCGAGGAGAGAGAAGAGAGAAGAGAGGAGAGAGACGAGAGCCGAGAGGAGAGGCGA
>JAYRBW010065218.1:0-28934 GCA_036023295.1 Invenusta paracnida | reverse complement strand
TGTTTTCGTCTTTATCATTAAAAATATCTGGCGGAAACATAAAAAATGCCATGTTTCATTTATAATTACAAAAAGTTGGGGTAAATTTGTACTTTACGTTCGTAAAATAAATTTATTTCAAAAATGTATATATTCGTTGAAAATGTTGGTAAAAATGTCTAAAAGGGGTAAATGCTATTGACACCTTGTTCCCGAGCTACCTGCATGAGTTTGTCTGGCGGAACTCACTGGAAGTAAAGCACAAGCCTTTTCAACATTTCGTTCTTCTAATTAATAGCATTTACCTCTTTTAGACATTTTTATCAATGTTTTATACATTTTCGACGAATATATGCATTTTTGGAATAAATTTATTTTACATTTTACAAAATAAAACCGGCACTGAATTTAAACAACAAATTAAAAAAATTATTTTACAAACGTAAAGTACAAATTTACCGTCCATTATTCAATAATGTTATCATATATATTTAAATACGTTATTTATGTTTTCAATGGTTTTCATATTCTGTCAAATTTTTGTCAAATCAACGTCTCTTTGTACACCTACAATTTAATTGAAGACAAAAATGGTCTCTTTTTAATTTTTCGCAAATACATGCAAACATTTTATTGATCAGGACAAATATATGATTGATTTTTTCTCTAACCAATATCCCTTTGTAAATTGCCAACAAGACCCACCTTTCGAGCAATCTACGGGTCTCTGAAAGCATGAAGCACCCGACACATCTCCCGGCTTCTCCGAGATGAAGACCCCGCTACTGGGGTCCGGTGTTACCAGCGCGGCCTTCCCCACGACCCCAGGGACCAGAAGAGGGTTCCCAATGGCTGCAATCTCGAGGGTAGAGTTGGCCTGATGTCCAAGAGCGTCCAATGGGGCTCGAGCCTCGTGGCCTGGGTTGGAACAAGAGTGGAATGGCAGGTGGTGATTGGTTGGAAGTGAAATTAGCATAGAACATGTTAATATTTCCTGTATTTATTGCACAAAATGACATGTACATATTTACTTTAATATTATTAATTCTTCATAAGTTTCAAATATATACAATCTATAAATTAATACCATTTTCTTATGTTAGTAAAGAAATTAGTCTAAAAGTTTCATAAGATAATAAACAATTTTCAAGTTATACGATAAGTTTTAATAATAAAGTAAACAAAAAATTATTCTACGAACAAGAGATATGAAAATTGATTTTATTAAAATATTTTAATTTCTAAAATCCCTGGATTTTTTAAATTAACAAATACTCATAGATTTTGAAAAGTAATAAATTGAAACAAATTTTGAAAGAATGATTTGAATTCCGCTAATTCAGGTGTTATTGATAAAATGTATTAAATATATCATTTCACAGATTTAAACAGAGAAATTGTGTTTGCTAAAATAACTCTAAATTTAGATTGAAAACTCTGCTTACATTGAAATAACTTGAAAGTTTTCTCAGATCATAACTTTCCAATTAATACTGTTTGTTTTATAAAATATCTACTTAGCAATCGTTAACTGCAAAGGAAATTCACAATTTATCAAAAATTAAATAGAGCGTTTATTTGACGTAATCAAATTAAATATAAGAAAAGTTATTTTTTCAACTAATCGATCAAAGTTTCATAATTTAATGCATATTAAATAACTATATTGTTTTCCTGGAGGAAATGTTACGGTCACAGAAATTAATCGTAAACCTACTCATATCTATATTATACAGAATAAAATTATAATTGAATAGTGTATTTGATGGCTTTTTCAAACTTTAACAATAATTGTTCTGACAACATTATGTGTCAGGTGGAAGTATGTGTTGAACTTTATGCACACGTATTCAAATTGTGTCGTTGTTTTTTTCAGATGTCAACTCATGTCATTAGTTTTAAATAATTTCCTGATCATGTATACCGTGTAGATCATGTACATCGATGTAATATTTATTTTTTACGCGAAATATATATTAAAACTTATTTAACAACACAGCACGTCATTTTTCGTATTTTTGCGAATAACATGTATTAATAACAAAAACTGCGTATTTATACGTAAATTGTTATTTATGAAATTATTGTAACATTACATTTTTTTAAATAATTATAATAGAATGACTTTACTTTCCGGTAAATATAAAATAACTTTTTGTGGAGAAACAAACATACACACATGCATACTATATACATAAATAAATGTACTAATCGTAAATCTCAAATGACCTATAATGACCTATATGATTGACCTAAATTATATATGACCAACTGGATTATGCAGCATTAGTTTCCTTATTTTCCAGCAAGAATTACGGTTTAGATATAATAGTTTTAAGATAGACAATATCTATTTTCCGATAAAATCGATAAATATATTAAATTACTATTTAATAACAAATAATGTTAAATAAGTTATCATTTAATCGATAAATCGTTAAAACCTATCCATATCGGATTTTTTGCGTTTGCATATCACGAGGGGGGATTCATTAGACTCCTTTTTTAACTTCCTGGTAGAGTAGAGTTTTCAAACATACATGTGGTTCAACAAATATGTTTTGTAACATATTCCAATTGAGAAAATGGAGTAATTATTAATACAAATTTGTAAAAAAATATATATTTCTTTAACTTTTTAAATTAACTTTTCTGAAATGAATGTGTCCCAAATCGGAATCTCAATGATTTTGAAGGGAATATATTCATTTTTCCTTAAAATTGTATTTATACTCATTCTTGACAGAAGGGTGCATTTTTAAGGTGACCAGCCTTTGGTCTGGCAAATATAGCGCTAAATCATGTAAAATATTATGTTGGCTAAAGTCATGAAAGCTTACATTGCTTCAGTTGTTAATTTAAAAATCACAGAAAAATGTTGAAGACCCCCCCCCCCCCTGGATAAGGTTTAGTGATCTGCAATGTCTAAAGTTAACATGTTACAATCTGTTAACCCGTGGTCGCACGAAAGGGACTTATTAAGAAATTATATAAGCCTATAAATCTTTTCAAAATGCGATTAATGTGTTATTTAGTTTATACTTTATTCAATACACACATCAAAAAACTTGCTGAAATGAATTTAATTGAATACTTTGAGGTACTCGTCATAATGCGTTAAGATATGTACTATACATTATATAATTTTTTTGAAGTGTGATAGATTCTACTTATATGTTTCTAAATATGCAACCTCAAAATATGCTAACATTTTTCGGATAAAATTAAACAACAGTATTAATACAATTAAGGATTTCTTAAATGTTTATTGATTTATTTTTAGAATTTTGCGAGCAAAATAATTAATCCAAAGTTTAAAAAGAATAAAACAATGCTTATGACACACAAAAATAATTTTTTTAATAATAAAAGTAGAGTTTTATCTCGTATTGTGAATATTACCTTCTGTTTGTAGTATTCAATTTTAAAATATTTAGTTTTGATAAAACGAGCTTAAACCTGTTTCTATTTGTTTGAATAGCTAAATTGCACTATACATACTTAATTCCAATATTGTATTTACCCAGATTCTTCAATTTCTTTTTATCTTGAGAAAATTTATGCAAACGGAATTAAAAATAAATAAATAAATATAGCTTTTTACATTTATAGCTATAAGAATGCATCTAGATAAATGTTTCAGATATATACGAGAAACCATTCCGGAAATATACGTAGGCGAGCCAAAAATGTTTTCTCTTGATATACATATTACTGTGCAGTATTAATCAAGCAGACTGTCATCACTTAAACCCAGTGAAGATAACACTACATATTTTGTGCATACATCGAGGAGATAGTGGCATAAACAGCTTCTGGAACATGTTATAATCTCCAGAGAGTCAGTGGATAAATAGCACTTTCTAGAGAGGCGTAACTCGCGTTGGCTGGGCCTTGAAACACACCTAATGTCAGTCAAGTTGAGTTGTGTATTCTTTGGGGGTCTAAGTAACCGGATGATTATGTCCGAAAACTTCAGGATACTTTCCACTTTCGATATGAGAAAGTGTTTAGCCAGGAAATGTGGAGGAGTCTCCAGGACTAGCCAACATACCACTAGGCTCAGTTAGGAACCATATTATATACGTATGTGATACGGATAGTCACCAAATAACTCGGTTTATACGAGGCTATTTATACTATACGGCTACATAAATAAGCAGGAGAAACATGTTATATGAAAAAGAGATCATAATAACAACTATACCTATTTTATTTCTGTGTTTATCAGAAATATGACGAAGTAATAGAACATTCAGTATAAAACGAAGCGATGGTATTTATTTTATTTTTTATACATAAATTGATTATCTGAAATAAAGCGTGGCATAACAAATTGAAGAATTATGACTCTGGTGATCAAAAATCAAAATCTTTTTAAGAAATTTAACTAATTATTTATTAATAACAAATTTCATATACATAATATAGTCATATTTTAAAGTTAAGTGTTTTATTTAGTTTTACTTCATTGCGCTACTTGCTTTCAAGTAATAAGTAGTATTACATTGCAAAATATAACTAGTTTAATAAGTTTTTGCCTCTATATTTCTGTTTATATGCTGTTTCATTTAAAAAAGCAACACCTGGTCTAAAGTGATTTTCTTTCGCGTTTTGCTAATTTTACAATAAATTTCATTATTATTAATGTATATGAAAATGAGATAGTTTAATTTGTTTACATTATAAAATTTGACCACACTCATATGTATAGCATTTTCAATGGAAATATTTTATATGCATTGCCACTAATGTCCTTATTAACTTATATCTAAGGATATTATGTACATATATACGTATCTCATCGACATGGTTTTAGAAAACCTGCAATATGTGGAAGAAAAAGACGCGCATCATACGACATTCATATACATTAGGTTGTCATAGTTACACGTTCAATACGAGAAAACGAATTTTTAATTCTAAATTTATAATGCGTTCCCTTTTCAATTTTAAACTGACATTACGTATTATTCATATTAAATACGTCTTCATGCAATTAAATATGTATGTTACATTTTTACCATTGAGTTGAAAACACCGAGGAAATAAATAAGAACCATTTAGAATCACAATTTGTGTATATATTCAATTTTAATTCGTTTCCATCACCTACGAGATATATATATATACATCGGTGAATATATTAATAATATTTTAAGATATAAGAAGAATTCAGTTTCTATATAGCAATGGCAGGCTATCTATTTGCTTAGATTATATATATATATATACAATTGTATAAAGAGGCATCTTCAAGATAAACAATATTTTAAGATATAAAATTCTGTGCCAGGATATCAGTTTTAAACTTACATTTATACATTTCTGGAGGCGCATGTGCACATAGTCTAGGTACCTACAGAGGGACATTAGATGCGAATAAAACTCCTCTCGCTGATCTGGTTTTGAGAGGAATGGATTACGTTTTGCAGTGATTTGTGTATAGTGCAGCATGTTTTATTCAAAAGCCATAATTTCACGATTCTCTTGAAAGAGGCGGTCGTATTCTAGGCTTCATCATGTAAATAGTTTGAAGGGATAGAGGTATACTTGCATTGCCACAAGGGCGTATACATTCATTGGGCCGTTGAAAACCGAAACTATTATAATATATAAAGTTATTGATCTTAAGTAGCAAAAATAGCCCGTTTTCTGTCATGTTCATTCTATTCCTTTGTTGCGTGTTGTAATTGTGTCATAAATTAGTTATTAAAGTATAATTGTTCAGGTAAGGGAATGTATATTGAATAAACCAATTAAACAATTTACAGTGAGTCTTTTTCATAAGTTCATTCGATTAGTAATTTACGGAAGCTTCACACAGAGTAAAAAACGTCCACATTTCTTTCACTAAGAATCCAATGACCTTGAAACTTTGGAATCTCCTATAGGCTATTCAGCACTATCGATCTAGTTACGATCTATTTGGACCAATAGTCCTGATGGCCTCTAGGCGACTCCAAAGTTTCTAGGTCATCAGTTGCTTAGTTACTGCGTGATACACTTTGTAATCTATTTATTATACTTTCGTTCATTTCTTTGTCGTGTAAAGGGATTTACGAAACATCCCTGATGTACATTATTTCCTGTAGATATGTTACTTATACCATCATCTAAGTTCTATGTATGTATCAAAAATGCATCAAACTGCTTGCTCGAAATAAATGTCAGTTGATACTTAGGTAGATATTGCTCGACCATGATTATAGCAATGTATTCTATCGACTCATATAGACTTCCAGATCTTCGCCCTATATGCATGCAGCGTAGTGAAACCATTGCATAAATGGAAAGCACTTATAGTTAATAAAACCCAAACAAAGTAATAAAGAATAATTAGATCAACATTATACTTGCATTATAGCAGTAACCTGAAGCAAAAATATTGCTCACAGATCATATTCATAATATTGCGACTTACATATATATCAGTTCTGACTCTGTGTATTATTGATTTTCCACATATCCCAACAATTATATGATTGCCGGAGGGATCAATCCACTGATCCTGAGTGAAAAGTTTGCCTACCTATATAGTCTGTATTATTGCTTTCGGAAAAAAGAGAGAGTTCTCATTGGCGTACAATTATAAAACTACTTCATTACCTAAAAGTAGATACGAGACATAAATTCAAACAATCAGATAAATGGATTCCAATTAATAGTGCGTGTAAGTATAATAGGGTGTACAGGGAAAATACCGCTTTTATTGGAACAGTGTTACTGATTAGGAACATGACTAAGTAAGCAATATACAGCAACATAAAATACTATACTTTAGAGTACTATTTATTCGAATTAATTTGCTTTTCTTAGTGCTACCAATAGAGCGAAAGTGGGATACAAACAAGAGTTTAAAATGTTTTTAAAGATGGTCCGATAACAATATTCCGTATTTCATTTCCTTCTTATTGATAACTTTGTCACAAAAAACTCCGAATTGCTCTACTTTTTCGTACACGCTTGATCTGCCGTATTAAAAACAAAACTTAATTATCGGTGTTGTGCATCCCAATTGTATAAAACGAATACTTAAATGATATTATACATCTACAAGTGTAGCCCACAAACAATGTAATTGTATTTACCAAAGCAATCAAGCAACTTATTTGTACAGATATAATATGCCTTTCTCAATTTACTTGTGAATAACTTACAAATAGTCTTTTTTCCAGTCTCTATCCTGCGGTTAGTTTAAAGCTATTTCCCCAAAACAATCATATACAGGTAGAATTAAAATAAGTATTAAAGACAACAAAGTCAGACGCGATACGATACAAAGTATATATTAGGGCTCATAACATATCGATGGATCTGCATACTATATTACCTATGAATAAATTGCCTGAACTACAATAATTTGTGTTTTTGTACAATTATTGATTATTTAAACCCCTCCCACACAATTTACCTGTTATATTGTAATATTTATAACAAACAAAAGAGATTCATATTTTCTATAATGCAGTACATTTCATACATATGTATGTTTGCAGGCTGTGTATGACAAGATACACCTATACCTAATATCAATGGCTATTATCTCTATAATGGGTACTGTGACATTAGTGCAGTCTACACCAATATTATAATGCAAAAGAGCATAATGGGTGTTATGCTAAGTTGTCATTACTTGACCTAAATACCTACCTCAAAACTAAAAACTAAACAAATACAAATGCAAATACAAAACGACGGTGAAACATCCAGTTTCTTATAAATATAATTATAGAGCCACTGCTAAACTGCACATTTTACACATTTTAGATTGTCTAATTTAGTCTAATTTAATTTTATATAATTTATTTGCTCCTCTTTTTGTCTTTTTTAATTCTTATTCGAACACGCATTTAGAATTCTTAAAGAATTCTAATAAATAACTCTCTGAACACATTCAATATAAATTTAGTTCATATTCTATACAATGATTTTTCCTTTAACTCTTTCTTGAGAATTCAGCGGCAGAGAGTCTGAAACAGTCTATTAGGGATAGCATTCTCGTGACAAATCACTCATCGTCGCTTCTGACGCCTCTTTTAACAGCTCAATGACTTCAAAGTTTATTCTGAATAAGGGGGAAATAATAGTATAGATTTCTAGAAAAGGAAAGTTATACTATAACTACAATATTTCCTAACCATTCCTTACTTTGCCTTTCTATATTAGAAAATAAAATTTCAGTTGGTGTTTTACCACACACACCAACACTCCTTCCCAATCTTTTAAAAGTTACACCGAGTTTAATAAATTCTTTTTGATATTATTGATCGATGTTGCTAAGTCATAAATAATTTAAGAATAAATCAAAGTACGTTTGATGAAAGTCAGCATGTGGAGATGATTTATTTTAATCTATATCTGAGTAAAAAAACAAACGAGAGAGGAGAACTTCGGCTGAAGTTTGATTTGAATACTCAGACACTTTCTCCCACTGATTTATATCAAACACTCCCAAAATATTAGTGATAACTTTTGCTATATGGAATTGATTATTTTCTTTGCGATAAAAACGTTCCCAGCACAGGGCTATAATGAAGCACTATTTTCTACATCAGACATGAGTAGGTGGACACGTTAAGTAAAAAGTACAGTTCACCGAAGTCTATTAATAAGAATTAATGTTCTATTACTACCTATACCTACTATAGGCATTTTTCCAGCAACTATAATGTCCATCATTATTCAAAAACTATAACATTCGAATGATTGATTGGTATTGATTTTTCGTCTTATTCTTTCTTTTTATCACAAAAGTTAAGACACTAGACATTTAAAGTAAGAGATTAAAAGTACAAAAGCTCTAAAATGAACGATAATTAAAACATGTTACTTTTTCTTGGTGTTCCTCTCTGTATGTCACCATTTCGCGTGGGTGCATATTTAAGTGGTCACCGCATATTTAAGTGGACTGTCAGTCATTCTCTAATGAAGTCAGATATTTCCAAGGGAATGTTAATGTAGCTTTAAATGTATGTATAATATAAGGAAAGAAATATTCAACCTTATAGATAGGGGAGTAAATAATTAATTTTAATTAAAACCTATAGTCAAGGAATATTAAAAAAGACTATTCTGAAAGAAACTAATAAGCCCATACCAATTATCATTACATTAATTTAATTTTCTACGAAATAGCTATAATAAGGACCAACTCAATATATTTAATACACAAAGTAATTTGATTCTAATTTATTACTGCATATTTAGACAGCCGGCTTGAGAGTGTCATTAAATGTTCATGACTCATTCATATAACGACCGAAATCAATTAAACTTTTGCATTCCTCTATCGAGGATCATTCGATAAATTAGAATTTATTCTGCGTGTGGTTCTTTCTCTATGTAGTAGGTATTTGATTCTGAATCATGAAAAATATTTCCAATAGTACGGTCGACTCTTAATTTTCGATAATATCAAGTAGACCGAAAATTCAAATTATCAATAATATATAATTCTGTTATTAATTTTAAATATATTTACATTTATTGGAAAACTAATGGGAAAACTATTAAAAAAATAAGACTAATTATATAGGTTGTTTATTTACTGTTGGCTTATAATATTTAATATCTACAATATTTACAATTGGCTTCATTGTTGACATTAATATTTAATATCTATACAAATAACACAAAATACGCAATTAAATAGCAATTTTTGGAGCTACAAATTTTATTGAAAATCAGAGAATCCACGTATTTGATCACAATGAGAAAGACAGGGATCAATGTTACATTTGTCAACACTATCCGTTTTCATAGAATGCGTAATTTATTTCAGATCATAATACTAACATCACAGCCTAGTGTATAGTGATTAAGATTCAATAAAATCGACTCCCCACAATACTGATCAGAAATGTTGATACTATACCATATGGCTATGTCGTGTGTTAAAATATTGGTGTTACTATTTACTAATCACTGACAGGTTTGACGGTAAAGTAAATAGTGAAAATGGGGCTAGCTGGCTCATAGACTTGTGTTTTACTGCACCTATAACCTTAATTGAATCTAACACGCACAGTAAAATACCTATACATAGAAAGATGGTTATAGTAAATAATCAAATCGATAGACTGGCATCTACTGATACACGTATTTAAATGTGTAGATTACTAATGTTTAAACCTTTAATAGGGTTGTATTGACCGCCAGCGTTGTTCATTCATTAAACTCAATACTATCTTATAGTAAAGTAGCATTAGTGTTTAGTACATATATATATCAATAATAAGAAATAGAAGTGGGTAAAGTTTTGTTATTTTTTAATATAGAGGGTTTTGGACGTAGGTAACAAGAACACCACTGTTTAACTCCTTTGTTTACGTAGTCATTTAGTTATTTTCTTCTTCAGACGAAGGTATTTTGATATCTTATTTAAAAACAAATTGGAACTTGTAAGAAAACTATACTTGCCAATATTTCTTTGAATCAATAAACCACCTCAAATCCACAACTCAATTGTTTTAATAAAACGCACGAGTAGTTTTAAAAGAACTTAAACATCATTTCATCAATAAACTGGCGTAAATGTTACCTTTTTTAACAATTTGAGATATCAGAGTACACAAAATGTCACCCTTTTTATGATGAACAAAAATAAAATCAATATAAATAGTTTCCCTTAAATTTTAGATAGCACAAAATGCCGTAATTCTACTCAAATTATATTTATTAAAAAATATATATATAACATTATTAACAAACACGTTTATTTATGCGGATAATCTGCAAATTATGCCCTTATTTTCCAATACTAACATTAGATTCTCGTTAAATTACTAGCAAATCAGCGGAAACATATGTTACTTAATTAAAATATCAAATAGTAAACTGCTCGACAATCTACAATTTGTGAAAATATTGAAGTTGTCAAATCCTACGCGGAAGTACAACAATGTCAATCAATATACGATGTTGTTTCAATCCGTTCTTTATAAGAATACGGTTAAGACAGTATTATATGAAGTAATAAGATGTAATTGACAACTTGTAAACTGCAGACACAATGCAGGAGCAAAAGGGATTATTTACGACCGTAAGAGAAACGAAATTCTTTATGTTTGTTTAGTAATTGCACAGAAGGCAGAATAATAAACCAAAAACGGTTTTTTATTGACTGAAGAAGAGAATTTAAGACCTTATAAAGCCGATGAATAAGTTGCTGTGAGTAAAATGTAGGTTACGCTGGATGAATAGTTTGTTTATAATAATGTAATGACCAGCATGAGAAAACAGAATCATTTCCGTCAAACAAAGTAAAAGTGATATAATAAGTGGATGGATTTCTTGGTAGGTATGCGTTGAGTAGTCCAGTTATATTTATGACTTTTTACCGGTCTGGAATTCAGAATGGAATTTATTTACCCGCTGAGAGTCAGAATGAAAGAATACCTTTAGCGTATAAAGAAAGAACGCAGTCGTAGGATGATCATAAATAATGCACTGGGTGAATCAAAGATATCTATTTTACTATTTAATATAGGTACCTACATAAACTGGCTGTCCCATTAAAATTACGTAACAATTTGGACAAAATTTAAAATATGTTTTGTAAATTCTATTTGAAATTCTACATAAAATGATAGAAATATAGTTTTATAGTTATGAAATGTTTTTTGAATTGTGTTTCTATCTTGTCAGAGGTTAAAAATTATTTCAATTGAATAGTATAATGCCGTCTAAACGGTTTTTTTGTAATACGTTTTGTACTATTTTTATACGCGATGAAATGAATAATTAATATACAAATGAGCTGGTATGTACCTATATACTTCATTTGTTGAAATTCTACATGTTCACCACAATGTCAAATATTTTAATTGGGGAAAGCTTTGGTTTCCACTCTATGCCTGTATTGATTACTTTCTAAGGGACCAATATATGTACTTAAAACTAATTAAACTAGTTAAATCTACACAAAAGAGCTAAATAAAGTTGTTGGATGAACACAATATTTAATTAGAGAGATTATTGAAGTTTGAAAAAGACAATGAAAGTCGTTGCCATAATTTTAACTAGGTCAGCACATATCAATGATTATTTCGGTATTCTAATTTACATTAATCGAAACAGCGAAATAATCGATACTCTTGAGAGAAACGGTGTTATTGATCTTAATTAACTGAAAACAATCTGGAAAACTGTTCTCCGCATATATGCATAACATTATAGGGGACACGAAATTGCTGTCTAGAGTTCTATATTTGAACATGTCGATGGTGAATGACTTGTTTCAGTCTTCAGATTGAAATGGTTAAAGCAGAGCAAATATTAATTATGCATGAAAAATAAAACCATCAAGCTGTTGCTTGAAGCAATAAGCTTGGGAAAGTTCTTGAAGTGTGTTTAGTTTTAGATACACTATGCGTCTAATCAATATTTTAGAAATTAGGGGAATTTAGATTTTAATAAGGAATTTTACTAGCGCGTAAGAAATAATTTTGTAGTAAAAACATATGCACGTCTTTCCTAACTTTATTTGAAAGCTGATTAGAAAGAAAGCTTTAACTTAAAAGAGTAGTCAAGCAAATATATGAGCTGTTGAATGCAACGAAATTAATCTTCAAACTAAAAAAATCCAGCATCAACCGCAATCTTTCATCAAATAATCATTTAATTCAACCTTTCTACCGAGACACAAGCATACATTTATTTCATAGCGTTACTTTGAAGTTTTATTCTTAATTATGCACACTAATCCTAAAAAACGGACACCACAGTATTGCTGATTGACTGCCTGATTATAGATATCACAAGGCCGACTTATACAGGGTGTCCGTGAAGTTTCTCCGCAATAATTTAATCGGCACGTATTATTATGTAAGTATATCTATTGGTTCTACAATCGCATTGTGTAATACCTTCATTAGTGACCTATGTGCACAAACTTGCAAATGTCGATTAATCAGTTTTATCGATCAGCATGTATGCCGCTAATTGACAAGTTATTGACATTTCGGTGCAGATTTCGAATTTTTAAAAATTGAGACGTACTATATACTAAAAAATCAAAAACTCATTTGATCAAATGAATGTCAAAATAGTCTTAAATAATATTTGGGATTTTCTTTTCTTTTCTTTAGCAAATATAGTTCAATAGCGAGTACTCCGTCAAAAAATCATTTTTTAATCAGCTATCGATTTCCGATCAAATCTGTAGAGCCAAAAATCAATATCATCAATAAGTTTTATTTGTTGCTCGTTGTTATTCAATAAAATTTATAAAATTTAAAATAGTAACATAGTATATTATTGATAATATGGACTTTCGAGCCTAAAAGTCTTCGTTCAATACTATTCTTATTTCTCAACATGATATTTACCTCAACTTTCGAGAATCCCTCTTAACTCTGGATATTTTATACTTTTCTCCCTACCTATACTTTCATTTTGTTCTTCTACCTTGAGGAAAATATAAACTCTCCAATTGCTACCAGATCCACTTAGTTGTTCAGACAATTTTTTAATTACATCAAGAAATTTCCCACTCTCGCCGAAAGCTAATTAATATAATACTTCACTCTATTAATTCAGCACTCAAATTTTTCTCTAGCCGTTAAAATAAGTCGCAGTTCTAACCATCTATTATTGGCATTGGCATTGGCAACCTCGGATTACTTATTGAACGGAAAGTGAAATTAGAGGAAATTGTTATTATTAAACTATATCTACCTACACATGGCGCTGGTATCGCTGTAGCTTTATTTCGGGATAACATTCATACACAATATAGTTTTATTCGATTCCCAAAAAAGGGATCGTAAACTCACCGGTCCATGAATTAGCCTCTGCACTGAACGCACAGGTATAAAATCCAAATATGAATAGAAGCGATGATATCACCTTCAACTCCATGCTTGCTTAGAACAAATTCCAAGCTGGAGTGCAAAATCGAACCACACACTATACCACAGAATACGCGATTTAGCTGCAGGAGGAGAATATTTTAACTTTGATTTTTCGTTTTTATAAGATCAAGTGTTGGGTGTTGAGGAATCAAATTTTCATTGACCCGAACGCCGAAGGTTGCGAGTTCAAGCAGCGTTTATTTAATGGCACACACACCAAAAAAGCTGCCTTTACACCAGATATATAACTTCAATACCGGAGGAACTTAGAAACTGAAGGTCTAAGAGACTGAAGCATTCATATAGCTAACTAGTCTTCTAAATTCTTGGGGTCATTCTGCTCAGTGTAGTTAAGGGGTCTCCGTAATAGATAATTACCAAATTGCAACAGGAGGATGAGATAGATTGCAGTAGTAAATCTTGTGTAGCACAAATATTTAAGGAATTACCAAAGAAGTACGACACTAAAAGAAGGTAGAAGTCTTTCCGTCGTCTCTGTATCGCACAACAATACAGTTCTGTGCAATTGTATTGTCATCAGAGTGTACCAATCTTCGATACTATAGACAGAAAAGAGGATGGACGTTTCTTGTATGCACCTATGGTAGCTTTAAATCAAGAGTATAGCCTACCCCGATGATCTTAATCAAGTCTGAGATAGCACAATACTCTCTTTCTTTCTCTCAATAGTTGGAGAGAAATAAGGTTGGAAGGGGGGGGGGGAGAGGGCAGAGGCAGCTCCAGAAGCAAAAATGCTACGAAGAAGATGCACAGAATCAAACAGACCAACCGTAGCCTTATCTAGTTAGCGAGTCTTCCTTCTCTTCTTGTATTGTCCTCTGCACTACTAAAAAGCCGGTTGGTATATGATTGTAGAGTACCTCAAGACGCAAGACGCATCGCATCGATGGTATTTGCGCAAGGCCAATACGCGTGGCGTGTGAGTATACCCTCTACCTAACTGTACAGGAAGGTATTTTGGGGTTACCTAGCTAGGGTGCTCTTCTCTCCAGTGTGCCTCCGTTTATCACAACAGACAACCGAACTAACTGAACGGCGCAGTGGTATGGGGGGTGGGGGGGAGACTGCGGAGAGGGGCTTGTCTAAAATCCGGAGGACTTTCGTAGGCGAAGACGATGGCACAATGAATTGGTAGACGATTGAGGTGGACACTGAGAAACATACACACACCGACAGTACGGCACAGTACGTTATATAGCTCAGGCGTACAGCTTGTAGTAGCTTGCATTCGCCGGAGAAAAGGCACCAAACTGGTACACATAAATAGTGTGGATATGTACGCAGGACTGCTTTGCGAATGCAGTTCCAGTGCTATAGGTACCTATATGTTAAGTATAAGACAGCTAGAGTAGCGATTCAGTCTGTTACCAATTTTAACTTTTACCTCAAGCGCATCATCGGGCTACTACTTACTACAACTAGGCTTGTACATAGTAAGAAGGATATCGCCGATACCGACACTACAAAACGGACAGTTATTAAAAAGCGTGACTGTCTGACGGTAGTCAATGTCAAAAAGCATCCCTGGCTATTGCATGTCTTCTGCGCAACCAGTATGATCGTATTCCACTTTATTGATGAATCGCGTTCGCCGAGAAGAGAAAGCTATAAATCCAGGATGCATCGTAGCTTGTAGTAGTTTTATCGACTCCTAGCTTTACACATCACACATTACATTGCATGGTAGAATGGTAAAAGCGCTGTTAGTAGTCAGTTACCATGTGGAATTCCCAGCTGCAAAAGGCAATGCGCTGATGACTTGTTTTTGTCATGCTACTTGAACACAAAAGCAGTAAAATTGCACACAAGATATTATTACAAATAACAAGAAAAGGAATGTCTCGATATTGATGCTAGAAATAGTAAGACACCAAAAAAAGGGTTTGACAAGAAAATGTCAGACAAGCAGCACTGTAGGATTTATGTTCATGCGTTCACATTGACTACTAGTTAGGAGGGCAAGAAGGAATACCCCCATAACCTATTTTCCTTTCTCCTGTCCTCTCTTCTGTCTGCTTCTAGCACTCTTCCAGCGGGAAAAATATGGGGTCGCACACGCGGAAACCTCAGAATCAATACCACCCATCTCACCCCAAAAGCGCTGCTAACCCCCAGTCTAAACCTATGCGCTAACTTACCAAGTCTCAGAATCAATATATATTATTAGCAGAGACGAGAAGAGAACAGAAGAGAAGAGAGGGAATAATGTATAGCCCTATTATTGCACCCCAAACGTGTGTTCTGGGGAAAAGAGAGATTAGTAAGCTGGCCGGGAGGTTGTCTGGGATATTTTGGGGTGTTGTAGAAGAAGAGAAAAGAACTTTGCCGCCAACTGGAAGACTGATGATGCGTGCGATGAGCATTGCTGGGAATGGTGGGCGACGAATAACATATTTGCCTGTCTTGAAGAAGAATTGGGCATTTTTAGCTTTGCACCGATCAACACAGGAGGAAATCTTCCATGGCCATGTTTTGGTTTACACTTATATCTCACAAAGTTATAAAACACAAGATAAACTGTTATTCACTTGAGTAGACCGTATTACAAGTAAGATGTATAATATAATATAATAAAGTACAGTTTAAATTGGAAAGTAAATGGGAAGTCAAGAAAGGAAGATTACTGGAGAATCGGATAGATATATATAGAGAGAGAGAGAGTGAGGTAATGTCGGAAATGAATTGATAGGGAGCTAAATGATTTATACTTTTGTTGGGGAACTATTGTATGGACAAGAAAAGAGTGATAGGTGAATGTGTACGAATTACGATGGATACAATCGAGTGGAGGTGTATACGAACCAGCGTTTGTACTCTTAGCTTAAATGTGTTTTTATATAGTATGGAGTCAAAACGAAGGGAGAAGGGTGTGCATATGTCCGAGAAATAGACTAACACTTATATGATCAGTATAAGAACTTTGACCCCAATAACGAACAGACTAAATCTGCATGTCGTGGAATGTTTTCCAATAATTTTGTATTATATTTATATGCTATTAATAATATTTACCTCAAATGTAATATAATATTCACAATATTGATATCCAAATCAATATATAGGTATTTACATGTATATAATGAGCGTTTCATCATTAATTAAATATTCCGCATTGGGACAAAATATTGTAACATAAATAGAATGTAACGTTAAATACGTACATTTTCAAAATAATATTTAATTTCATTTAACTTTTTTGTACATATAGCGTATTTATTGGCTACATTATATATAATTAAGTAACTCGCAATTCATTGTTCTGGTATGCTTTCTACAATATTCAAGATGTTTGTAGTACAAGTATATGTATAGTCATAATCCTGCATATATGCATAAATTAAAGATAACATCTTCGTTAGGTATATAGAAAACTTAATTATATCGGACGTATTGTATATGCCAAAGAACCTAATAATATGTAAGTTACTATATTGTCTAGTCATTTCTTTTATGAACAAAACCTATTTAGTATATATACCATAGAAAATAATCAATATGTTATATAATATATAGAATGGCAATCTAAAATATATTTCAATTTAAAATATATACTGTGCATTTTGCGATTGTGGTCAGCATATATATAATTAAAAAAATAAGGTATATGCTAACTAATTTACATCTTATATTATAGAAATAGTTTATTTAAAAATATGAATATATAATTTTTACTTATCTTTTTTTATCGCTGTAATTTAAAATCTGGAAAGTTGGGGTCTCCAAAATTATATTTTGGACTACAAATCACACTTCTTTAAAATATTACGTAATTTTTTCAGATAGCCAATCTATTGATGTATTGATTAATTTCCTAATATGATAGACACTGACTACCATATAGAAATTAATCAATATATACGAAATATACAAAGTATATTATATTATAAAAGAAATATCTATGCTTACTACCTATTTATCATACACAGTATAAGTATAATTATAAATTCTTACAAAAGCAAATCAATATTATAAAATTAAGATTACAATCGATAAAGATCATTTGAAACTCATCGTTTACTTGCTTAGTCTTATATCTGGACAGCATAATATGATTGTATGCGATGTGTGTATATTATAATAATCAACTATACTTACTTGAGGCAAGCAGGAAGTTCTATACTATGGAACAAGAAAGTTACTTCCAGATATATACTTATATACATACATAAGCATATATAATAACAGAAACAGAAGTGTGCAACCAAGGTATAGTAACTTATAGTAACACGCATTAAGAAATCATTTTACCTCTTAAATATATACAGGTCGAATTGGATAAATATACCTACAAGTACACTTACAATTATACGACTTATAATACACACATATATATATATAAAGAAATGAATTGTAATTTAAATTGTGTATTTTTTTGTAAAAATGAGCATATAACCATAAACTTAAATAATCTAAGATACACATAAATTATGTAAATATATCTGAGATGCTATTTTCAACTGAAGTTAGACCGATATTTCATCAATAGTAACTGTTAGCGCAATATTACAGTTTAAATGGAATAAAATAAAATAAAATAAAAAGGAATTTAATTGAATAATAAATCCGTCATTTATTTAAAAGAAACAATTGTTTTCTTTAAAATTATAACATAAAAATGTCCTAAAAGAATTATATTTTTTCTGTCTATATCAAAAGAAATTACATTTAGATATTATACTGCGGTATTGCCAGTATTAATTGTGGACATTAACGGTGTTTATGCTATATATAAAAAGTATGGCGCATCAAAATTGACCTTTTGAGCACTTCCATTTATAGAAAAAAACAAGGTATTGTATAAAAAAAACAGAGAACTATACTTTTTTCTAACCGAATTTTTGAAAAAAAGAAATTAATATTAATTAAAATATGGTGTGGCATACATTGTAGTATACATATATACACCATAAAACGTTTATATAATATGTATATATATATGTATGTACGTAGTTAATTAAGTACTATTTTGTCAATAAAAAAATCATAATTTTAATAAAATGGCTCTTTATAAGCCTGATATGTGGCAAAAATATAACAAATTCTTAAATTTATGAGCATCTTTTCAGGTTTATAGTTCGTTAGAATATATATTATATATAATATATTTGTTAGGATTTCTTAGAGTTTACTCTATCGTCATAACATGCCACTACGATAGATGATGCTATAAGTATAACGATGTAGACCAGAAGTATAAGACGATGCAGTATCACAAGCTCGATATATTATATACGAGATATATATTATAGCCTTACAATGTATTCGCTAGTTGAGGAGTTGCTGGTATAATGACTAAACTAAGCATACAAAAATCCCCATTATTAATTTATGACTGCTAAAGTGTAAACAGATTTCTAAATGAAAGTGACACTTGTCTTGAAATTGGCACGTCCCTTACGTATAATAAATTGATGTCTATAAGAAAATAGATTTTTATGCGTATACGTAAAAATATGCTTACCATATATCACCGTTTGATATTTAGTTCAGTTGATAGTGTAATATATAAGAATCATTATAAGATTATATGGACACATTTATCAAATGTATGAGTATTTGGATTTAAGTATCCCCATTATTTAGCTTACCATTAGTTAAATATTTCCCAATATACTAAATAAAATACCTGTGTAATGAAAGGCGTGATGATGTCAGATTTTGTAAAGTTTTGACACGACTATTTGTTTGCAATTTAAAGGTATTTCTTTGTGTTTATAAGTTTAGCAGCATCATGTTTACACATTAAAACAATAGAATACCAAGAAAGTTAAACGGCGATTACCTACTTCAACAAATAATCCACTACTTCTTTCTTAAATACATGATAATTGACTCTTTTAAGGTCTAATTTGCTTCCAGCTAATCCGACTTAATATATTGTGTTGTTATACGCCCAAGGCAATTAAAGTATTCCGTGTGCTAATCTGATAGCACAATAGTATCTTGATAAATAAATTAATGGCGCTCGTCTTCGTGCATTCTAGAAGAATAGTCAATTCTATTTAAAAAAAGCACACAATTTGTTTAAGAAATGTTATAGTTTAAAATGCGTTTATTTTATTTTATATTATCTGTAAAATATGATGAAGTTTGTATGATTGCATCTTGCGATTTCAAATAACTGTTGAAGGTAGATAAACACTCTCAAATACAACCATGTTTTCTTATCTCTTCAAGAATTCTTCAGTTTATTTATTTTTAAAATATATATTTCTAAAAACACACATTTACGCAAATAAACTTGAGTGCATGGCGTCCGGCAAATTATCCCCAAACTCATATTGATGCACTTAAATATAGTAGATTATTATGTTATATATACATATGCAGGCATCCACATCAATCTATATCATTCCTAAATTAATTTGACTTACCTATTTATATAAGCAGAGAAAATGGTATCCAAATAATTTGTTCGTCAAAAAACACAATAAACCCCGCTCCATCTTTGCTTGTATAAGTGTATTATGCTCGCCGCCAACGCAAATAGCTAAGCCCAAAATAATAGAATATATTGTATACAGCGTATAAAAATCCTCTTTCTGGACAAAATCTAATTTGAGGAACTCTTTATTCAATCAAATGGGTTCGTAGACTTCAGGTCAGTACAGCAACAATGTGGTTATAGGAACACAATATGCAGTGTATGTGTGTATATACTTAATATCTAATAGGCCAGAACTAATATTCAATCAAAATAAATGAAAATGAAAAATGAGAAATAGGTCTGCATATATACCAAATAAGTAGGCATATTTATAAACAAGTCTGCGTAAAGAATAATTCTTTCCTCTTTTAAAATCCAGAATTTTCGGAATCTTATATCGTAATCAAATATGCATAGGATACCAGTTTTTGATGTTATAGATATACTTCAATTAAGTAGTATGCCGAGAATTATTTGTTATTCCATATTTTAAATATTCTTCAGCGCATTTAGTAACAAATACAAAAGTGTTCTAAAAATGCCAAACATGATTTCCTTAAAAACAATTTAAAGTATATTTAATTAAATACTTGTTAAATTTGTTCAAGAGATGATGATATTCACTGTAATCTATTTAATAATTATAGTTTATTATACAAGCTATACAAATAAAAAGTCACAACAAATTTAACCAAAACTGTTTATTAATTCAAAAACATGTTTTCCGTCTACCATATAGAAGACCAAAATCATGCTTAAACAATGAAATCTAAATTTACAACATAAATAATATAATTTAAATAAGATTTAATACAAAAGAGGTACATTCAAATCTTCTGATTGGAAAATAGAGATAATCAGAATTTGAATAAGAAGTATTACTATGGTAAATACTTTTACACTGTACACGGTAGTATGATTATGGTTTTGGTAGACTGGAAACTTGTTTTCTAAATAATAAACATTTTTGGTGTAATGTATTATGTCCGGCAATATATTTTTATTTGCTTCGACTATGGACTAGTTAGTATTCTATAATTCTGTCATTTATATATGAAATATTTCCATATATCTAGCTACATACTACAAATAAGCTTGTTAACATGTTTGTAATATCATTAACCTGCTAATCTAAAACACATATTTAATTCATAAACGAAATGCATTTCATTAATTATATTAATTATAAAGTAACTTCATAATGTATATATATATACGGCATGAAGCAAACTAATAAAATTCAAAATTGGGAACATAAAATGGTACAACAATTTTAATTTGAAATCTAGATTTAAGAATTTTATTTTTATTTCTACGTTTTTTACAAATAATGTTCGTTTAAAATTATTTTGATTTAATAAGATTTGAAAATAATTTAATTTGAATTTTATTTCTAGACTATAATAATATATGGCACACCATAAAGCAGCCCAAAATTAAACATTTTGCTGATACTCAACTAGATATGACTATTATATATTTTATACTATATTTTGTACCCCAAACCAACATGCTGACATGAATAATATGCCTCTGTATTTATGTAGATACATTTCATCGCTAGTTTCAATTAAGGGAGACACATATGTAATTCGTTTTTTCAAAATCATTTGCTGCCGTAAGCAGGGGACGAAAAAGTCTTAATACGCGCGCCTACATACATCTACATATATTTCTGCTATATTGCTTTTTACCATTTATCCGCAGTAGGTACTGTGCATACCTGTAATTCCTAAAGGACTAATCACACATACATATGATCAACCTATAAATGTTATACACATACCAAAAAAGAGATGCATGTTTCTGGCGCTGCCCCGTGATTTATGTATTTCTTGTATGTGTTTAAAATTTTTTGAATTTGTGTTCATTTTTACTTTTGATCTCTCATAACGATGGTCTCTTACTTTAAACCCCAATCTATACCTTGGTCAGCCTCTGCTATCAATTAAAATTTCTGTCATATTATATAGTCAGGCTTTTAGTGCGAAATGAGCGCGGACACTCAGTATTATACGTTAATGGGACACACATGCGTTCAAATTATGGACGACTGTTGCACCTATTTATACGTTTTATAGTTTTTAGAGCAAACGTCGCAATTCTTAATATATACATGTGTGTATTGTATAAATCATGGTGAAGATGATTAATAGTTATATTATTCATCGGATATATGACTAAATTGGACTGCATTGTGTATTACGAATGTCATTGATTTATGGATCATTTCATTTGAGAAGAAAGCGTAATTTATTGGTCTAAAGTCCGATATAGATATCAAATTTTTTAAATCGAATTACGAGCATTGATTTAATTATTATTAACTGATTATTTCATTGTATTCAATAAATAAGCTAACTGGGAGATAATCATTTTAGTTAACTGTTGGTCTAGTTATTAAAAAGGGTTGAAAGAGTACTGCTCAGTTCATTCTTACTGCTGGTGTAATATATGTTAGAAGAAAAAAATACCACCAATGTTGGAACTTATTCATTATACATTTAACAAGGAATTCAATATACGGATATCTTACAATTATACTTTATCTTCACATTTTGATTCAAAATTAAAATTAAATTCTATACATTACTGTTGCATAGAAAAATCGATAATCGATACTTAGTTTAAAATTACCATTATCTTACAAAATCATATTATTTCCTTAAAATAATGTAAATACTTGTCTTATTTTTGAATTTTGAATACTTATATATTGTGTGTAGGTATATTTGCAACATACCAACATATGTATATACAAAATCAATACAATTTTAATAACTATACCACTTTTTTATTTCAGAAGGAAATGAGATGTTCAGCAAATTGTTTTCCATTTCTCGTCAGCTCATAAGAGAAGGCTGGAGTAACCCTTATGCGCGTTATAGTTGGGAAGCATTGTTGTAAGACTCATATACATATTATATAGGTATGTACAGAAATTATGAATACAGCTGACTATAATATAGGGGAGACTACATATATATATACATAAGGCAAAGGCGCCAATGATATCGATTTTTAAATGAAAGACGTTGTAAAAGTAAAAAGTTAGGTCAATGAACTTAGTATATGTATATATATATATACAAATCAAACACCTAAAACTTTACTCTATTTTAACGGAAACTTAATTTATAACTTTCCACGTATGCGGCTTATAATTTATTGTTTTAGCTCCGTGATTTTCGGTGAAATATAGTTTATTATACTACAAAGAAGTAGAAATACAGGGCATGTCAACAAATTTCTGTCAATATACTCAGAATTAGTAGATGTCTCAGGCCAGCCGAGCAGACTCAAAATAATTGATCGGATCTGTATAAATCAAGCGACGAGTATAGGATGGTATCGCATACATCTGACCCGATCCTTGTTATAATAGGTCTCCCGCTTCGATTAAGTCCAAATGATTTCCTCGCTCAAATGGAGCTATGATATTTCATTTTAAAAGCAAATCAAATGTTATTGCCTATTCTATAAATATCACGCTCTAAGATTTTAATTAAATAATTCCGGTTGCACACTTTCGCCATAAAAAATAAAGCAATAATATGAACATAAAACTTTGATTCAGTAGTATAATAAAATGTTTACTCAGTTTGAATAAGATTAATTTGAAAACAATAGTGTTGAAAACATAAAAAGTTATAGTATAAGCTATATTTTTCTGTATAACGTTAAAAAATGGTATTGTTCTATTAATTAATAATTAATAATTAATTATTGGTATTATAATTTATTGTGCATTTTCAAGTAATACATATTTCTAAATACCTTAATTTACCTAAAAATCGATATTTGATATTTGTATATTATATGTAGCTTTTTAAACGACTTATCTGTAACAATCAATTATTATTTTTATTTTGTTAAGAATAAATTGTTATGAATGATAGTATATGTATATTACAGAGATAATATTACAAACATATGCAAAATAGGTTTGTTTGTATAATTGTGACTATTTCGTGTTGCCTCTATATTATTACATTTGATACTATTTAGAGTTTATTATATACATATTGCTATATAAGCTTAATAAGTCTTATTTCATTAATAAATTAAAATAATGAGTCACCATGACGCCCATACATATCTTATCCTGACTACTGCCTATGCTATGATACTAGAGTCACCCTTTATAGTCGCCAAGTTAATTAATCCCTATAAGCTGGATAGTATACGCCTTATCAACAGATGATAACAAACTATCGGGGAGCCTTTCTGATATTATATCCCTCTATTACGTAACGACCATTAAAATATCAGGAGAGGATAATATTGGCAGGAAAAGGCAAACTTATTACTGTATTAAAATTTTCTCCTCTAAAGTTGAAAAATTGTTGAAGAATTTACGAATTGCCTACCAAATGTGTCTATATGAACACCTTTCAAGACTATTTCTCCGTTCGCTGTAGAGATTTGACGAGTTCTGTATGATTTAAATTTACGCTTTCAATTATAAATTGGTTTCCTACACTAAGAATAAATAGTTGCCATTCATTGTACATATTTTTGTTACAAATTAAGGTTGAACTTCTAAAATAAAGGCGCTTATAGCTTTATAATGATTGAATTAAAATACGACATTAAAGTTTAATCCTATATTGACAAAAATAAAAATAATTATAATTACAAATATTAAATTGTAGAACATTTTTCGCAAAATCTGGGAGTATTTAAATCACTAATAATTTACTGATAGCTCAACAGAAACGATCGCTTTCTATATTTTTAATTTATGACAAAGATTTTATAACTTGAAAACGTTAATTCTTAATATACTTATCTTACAAGTATCGTTATTTCGTTAATATATGTAAAATAATTGAAATACGGAAAGTTGTAGTATTAATTTCATTTAAAGTCTAGCTGCGTGGAGTCACGATAACTTAATCATCTTTATGCGTATTAAAGTAATTCCTTAATATACCGCACAATTAAATGATCCGTAAAAATTGGTATCCCAGAAGAGAAAATGCAACAGGACTCACCTTGGATTGTACAAGCCTTCAAATCCGGGCAATAGCACCGATGTCCGATGTTCACATCCAACTGACAAAGGCATCCGGATCGACAGACACCTCCACCCTCTCCACACACTCCAAGATCATCCTTACTGACATCCAACACAACCACGGGATGCACAGCTTGCAGAACTCTGTGGCAATCACAACGGCTGGCCAACAGGTTCCGAACAGACCCCTCAAATCCGTCCGTCGGCAGGTCCTCAGTTGTGCCAATTACCGTGAGAATTTCACCAGGATTGCTCCAGATCTCACCGCCATTCAAGGGCGATGGTTCGCCAGGAAGCTGAAGCTTGCCGTAGAAGTCATCAACTCGCAGGGCCAAGGCTCGCTCCGTTAGATCAAGACGGAGGGTCAATTGACGCCATTGATTCCAAGGAAGTGTGAGATTTGCGACCAACAATTCCGCCTTGATCTCCGGGGTCGATGCGCTAGTGACGCGAAGAATCACAGTAGGATTGGCGAATCGAATTGTTAGGCCTAGGTCCGTGTCGAGGTTTGCAGAATAAAGGAGCTGACCTGAGTCAGACTGAAGCGAGAAATCGAACTGGATGACAAATTCACCGCAAATCGCCGACGAGGGTAGCTGAAGGTAGCTGGTCTTAGCACTGTTGAAGAGATAAGTTGAGGCCTCCGATGTAGCGTAGATCGACGACGGCAAAAGCAGAAGGGTGGATGCGAGAAGAACCCCGAAGAAGGTCCAGTGGCCTCTCCAGTTGGCTTCAGGACGCGGAAATCCCATGGCCTTGGATGACAATTGACCGCGACAACACAAAAGGGAAATTAGGACTTTTGTGCCGCGTTGGAGATATTTAAATATATTTCACTTCTTCTGCGCGCCCAAAAAATGCAACCTCGCGTCTTACAGGTGGAAGCTTTATAGCACGCGTATCATTCCTTATATGAAGCGCACAATCCGACAAACTTACAAGCACAGTGGTTGAACCATATTCAGAGATCAATCAATAAGTTGTGTATGGTATTCCTATGTTGTAGAAGATGCTGTAGGATGGAACGTATAAGGGAAGGTAGGATAAGGCAACGACTACCTATTGGGATACTTGTTGTGGATTCCACGAAGGCTGTGCCTGCCACCAGAAGAATAAGGAACTGATTCAAGTAAAAGTAAGGCGTGCACAGAAGGTAGGATGGGCGAATGGGTGGATAGATTCTGGATTTGGCGAGAGGGGTTGACGATACAGTCTCTACGTACCCAGCGCTCTAGTTACTTAGGATAAGTAATGTATAGCATACAAGCTTGCCAGGTAATTTAGGCCATGTATGTGTGTATACAGGAAGAATTTAAAACACCGTTGCGCTTGCTGTATGTTGTCCACAGTGTTATTATATATTATATAGAAGCACCTAGCTTTCGTCTATCGTGTACAGTTACCTACTTAGTCTTGTTACTTACTATATACTTTAGTGATGCTCAGGCTAAGGGCAATGGCGCTCTATCTATACGTGAATGGGATACCTATCCTGTGCATATAAGCCAATCAGAATTGATACTACATCAGGTGGAGATCTTAGAGTAGACGTTATAAGTGCAGTATGCCTACAAGCTACACGAACCGATATAAGATAGGTACATAGACAGTATGTACCAGATAATGTACAACTATTTATAGTTGGACTATAATAAATTTGCATCCTTTAATTAATAAGATTTAGGAAATAATCATAGGTATTGATATTAAATACACCAATATACCTATAGATAAATATTGGTAAATGACAATAATTACGTTCTTAACTCATAATATGTTTTCCTCATTTTCACACAAAATATAGGTTTATTTTTATTGCTAATTTTTAAACTAAACCTTACTCAATGTTACAAGTATATCTTTTTAAATATAATTAATTTAGATTCGGTTTCGCGTACTAATTAGTTTTATATAATAACCAAGAAATAAATAAAAATAATTTTTATTGCCCACAATAAAAGAAAAATTTATCAAAATTTCAAATTAAAATTGGTATTTTTTCTACGTTTTAAAATAATAATTGTTGGTCATTTTTCTATTAAATGTATTTCAATACATCGATTAATTATGTATATATGCGAAGTTTCAAAACTCCACTTTACATGGAAAGTTAAAAAATTATGGAGGGGTATTAATCCTCCGGTAGGTATATTGAAACGCTAAAAAGCCTGGAACGGGGTTAATATAATTGGTCAATTAAAAGTGCATCTACTCTAAATAGTGGCTATCGATTCATTATTAAAATCTTGCATTTTCCATGGTTTTATTATATATTCTTATATTCTTATTTTATATTCAATATTCAAGACAAATTTAGGGTAGTACTCATAGTAGTAAGTCCTGTTAACTTTTAAAATGCAGCAAAAGCATATTCCTTCGCATATGGATATTTTCTTAGTTTACTAATTTTTAATATCAATCAAATCAATCAAATCAATTTTTCAAGTTTCTAAATGTTTTTCAAATAGGTGTATTTATAAAATGAGATATATTAGTGGCGTATTGCTTGATACTTTTTATTATAATGTCTAATTTTTTTTAAATAGGGATGCTTTCATGTATTATATACACGAAAATACATAAAGTACATAAAGTACATACAATAATAAAATAATTATACTGATAAAGATGACGTGTTTTACAGAATACTTTCTGCCTTCCTAGTTAGAGTTAATAGCGAACTGTATAAAGCGGTTTTATATGTTGGAGTTGGTAAATATGACAATTTAACCCTTTAGACCCGGGTATAAACCAGAATGATAACATTACATTGAACATTATTTCATCACTATATACATCCAATTTTAACATACGTAAGTTGTCTGTAAAATATAATATAATTTAATGCGTGTATATCTATAACTGTTTTAATACATAAACTATATAGTTAACTGCAAATAATATTTTGCAAAAGCTTTTGGCTAGCTCAATATTAGTTTTAAGATGTCTCAAGATGTCTCAAGATGTCTCAAGAAGTCTCAAGAAGCCTCAAGATGTCTCAAGATGTCTCAAAAAGTCTCAAGATGTCTCAAGAAGTCTCAAGAAGTCTCAAGAAGTCTAAAAAGTCTCAAGATATCTCAAGATTTTCCAAAAGTCTCAAGAAGTATCAAAAGTCTCAAGATGTCCAAAGATGTCTAAAGATATCTTTAAAAGTCTCAAGGTATCTCAAGAAGTCTCAAGATGTCTCAAGAAGTCTCAAGATGACTCAATAAATCTCAAGATGTCTCAAGAAGCCTCAAGATGTCTAAAGATGTCTCAAAAAGTCTCAAGAAGTCTCATGAAGTCTAAAAAAGTCTCAAGATATCTCAAGATTTTCCAAAAGTTTCAAGAAGTATCAAAAGTCTCAAGATGTCTCAAGATGTCTAAAGATATCTTTAAAAGTCTCAAGGTATCTCAAGAAATCTCAAGGTATCTCAAGAAGTCTCAAGATGTCTCAAGATGTCTCAAGATATCTCAAGATGTCTCAAGATGTCCAAAGATGTCTAAAGATATCTTTAAAAGTCTCAAGGTATCTCAAGAAATCTCAAGGTATCTCAAGAAGTCTCAAGGTATCTCAAGAAGTCTCAAGGTATCTCAAGAAGTCTCAAGATGTCTCAAGATGATATCTAAAGATGTCTCAAGATGTCTCAAG